>PVKA01025374.1:0-32989 GCA_004027165.1 Ctenomys sociabilis | reverse complement strand
AAAAAAAAAAAAAAAAAAAAGCAGCAAAAAAGATGCAAAGGTTCGTCCCCAATGAAGCACATATGAAAGACACAATGCCCTGGAAAGCATGTTCTCCTCATGCAGCTCCTGCCAATCACCCAGTGCTCGGCTCTCTCTTCAACATAAGGTCCGTCCTTTGGATGCTCTCGGACTCTCAAATTGAAGGTTTTAGATGACTTCCGCCTAAGCAGGTCTCTCACATGTTCATTATAAATTTCTAAGTAGCTCACTTCAGTGCGAAAGGATGCGGCATCCCATCGGGTGGTTTCATTTATCCGACTGAAGAGCCCTTCACAGATCCGTGGTATTAAGCCCAAATCACCAGAATCTCCCATCATAGTGTATGACTTTCCAGATCCAGTTTGCCCATATGCAAAGACACAAGCATTATAACCTTCAAATGCAGATTTCACGACATCTGTGCCCAGGGTTTTGAAAACCATTTCTTGTGAAATATAATCTGGACTCTTTGTATCAGCAGAATAAAAAGAAAAGTCATAGGTGAAGGTCTTGGTGCGTTCTCTTCCTGAGTCCCCTGTCCCTCCTTCTGGTATCTTTAAGTTTGTGATTGTTGTCTTGCTTTTCTCCATTTGAATAATGAACTTGGCCTCTAAGTCCTTTTCCCTGCGATTCATGGGCCGGACTCTCACGGCCACCTTGACAGATGCCATAGCTCATCCCGCCCGGACCCGCGCGGGCTCCCACCTAACCGTGCCACAGGCCGCCTCGACGCCAGCGTCCCGGCCGCGGCCCCCGCCCACTTACCAGATGTATTATTTATGATGAGTGACTTGCTAAAGACATGGGCACAGGGCAGGTTGTGTAATTCATTAGACAGAGGATTGGTTCTAATTTTCTCTTAACCTTAGCATGGACTATGTTGGTTTGGTCAAAATATTTACTATAAGGACAAAGTTCAAGTATGAGTGACTTTATTCTTTTAAACTCCCCTATCAAATAAAGAATCTTATATTTACTGTATTCAGGATTTGACTAATTTAAGAAATGTGGTTTACTCTGAAAGATTAGGATTAATTTGTTCATAACAATTGGGTTGTCTTAGTGACACTAAAATTAAAAAGTGTATGTCACTTAATCTGATTATCTCTCTCTCATCTATCTATATCTGTCTTTGGTCCCCTGAAAGATTTACCTTTACATTTCAAGCAGGGCTGGCCAAATAGCTCAGCAGATTTTTTTTTTTTTTTTTTTTTTTTTTGTCAGAACTGGGGATTGAACTCAGGCCCTTGGGCTTGCCAGGGAAGTGCTTATTCCACTGAGCCATCTCCCCAGCCCCTACCTTTACATTTTTGATATGTAATTTGGTGCCTGATGTATAGTGTTTCCTGTATTTTGACTGTATTAGAGATTTTTTTTTTCCATCAGAAGTTTATATTCAAGTGAATTGGATCAGTAATTTTAAATCTCAGTAGTCAGTATTTCTCAGGAAGGTACCATAACATTTTCCTTAGAGCTTCTGTTACCAGGGCTCTGAGGGTGCTGTGGACTCCTTTCAGAAATTCTTTCTAGGTTCTGGTCCTTAGTAAAGAATTAGACAACACACAAAAGGAATTGAGCTTCTAAATATATCAAAGGTAGGACAAGAAGTATGTGCTACACTGTAAGAGCAGGCACTGCAAGAGTTCTCAGTGGCCACAAGGTTAATGATGGCTGTCGTTTATGTCCCCTCATCCCGCCGATATCAGATCTAGGTCATCCTGTCGACCTGCTTCATTTCACGCCAAAGGAATTGAAAAACAGCACTTAATGACGGGTCCTCGGTGTACCGTGTTTGTGTTCTGGATTTCTGTGATTGCTAGTTGATGTCACTTGCCCAGCCAGTTGGCCATACCCTTGTCTCCTCCTTATTTCTCATAACACCTATTTTATTTTTGTTTTTTTGAGACAGTCTTGCTATGTAGTTCAGGCTGGCTTTGAGCTCACTTTGTAGCTCAGGATGGTCTCAGAACTCCTAAAGATCCTCCTGCCGGGCGTGGTGGCGCAGGCCTGTAATCCCAGCACTCGGGAGGCTGAGGCAGGATTGTTGTGAGTTCGAGACCAGCCTGAGCTACAAAGTGAGCTTAAGGCCAGCCTGAACTGCACAGTGAGACCCTGTCTCAAAAAGACAAATAAATAAATAAATAAAGATCCTCCTGCTCCTGCCTCCAGAGTGCTGGGCTTACAAGCATGCACCACCACACCCAGTTCCCCATTCTTTTTGCAAAGAATTTTCCTAGCCTTACAAAAAGGATTATGAGGTGTGCAGTTTATTCTAAATGGTTCAGAAAATATTATCTATTCATAACGTAGAACAATAACAAATGTGAAGTAAAGGCAGTTAGTGAACTTCTTATAATATATTTGTACATTTTTTTGGATGTCTTTTGTGTGTGTGTGTGTGTGTGTGTGTGTGTTCAGGGTCTGACTATGCAGTTCGGACTCAGTGATAACTCCTGATTTCTGCCTCCCTAGTGCTGGGATTACAGGCATGTGCCACCATGCCCAGACTCCCATCGAGGGCTCAGCACACCCTGGGGGCAGGGCTGGGGCCAGGGCAGCATGCGGTGCCAAGGATCTAACCCTGGCCCCTGCGCTTACCTAAGCAAGCATTTAGTTCCTTGAGCTACATTGCTGGCTCTGGTATTATTTTTATAAAAGATGTTTTATGAGATGTGCGTAGGAGTGGAGTTGAGGTAGGATAAAAGAAAAACCAGGCAAAAAGGTGGCCAAGAAAAGTCATACTTTTATTATTTATTTATTTTTAGGAGAGGAAAGATTTATTCAGAGATTGTTCCTCAAAGATAGGAGGGCTCCAAAACTAGGTGGTCACCAGTGCCATTTCTCTAAGAATGTTTTTCTGTCTGTCTGTCTGACTTGTTGTTTTGTTTTGTTTTGATTTGGAGACAGGGTCTTGCTATGTAATTAATTCACATTGTCCTTAAACTCACTATGTAGCCCAGGTGGGCCTTGAATTTGCAGTGATCCTTCTGCCTCAGCCTCCTGAGTGTTAGGATTAAAAGAATAATAATTTTAAAAATGAAAACTAGCTTTAGGACACAAGCCCACTTTATTTTTTATTTTTCTTCTTTTTCCAGAACTTAAGTCTAGGAAACTGCCTTTTACCTGCAAATGGACTCTCTACTGCTGTACTCCCTTTTTCCTTGCAGTCAGCCCTGTTTCATTGGTGAATAGACCATTACCTTTTCACTTGTAAGACGGCTTTCACCTTTGAGTAGATCATTGTCTTACTGTGGGTGAGCCATCTTGGTCAAACCAAGACCAAGACTAGATAATCAACTTTCACAGATTGCCACAGCCACAGACACAAATATTTCCAGTTTCTATGGGGACAGTTTCTAGTGCTAGTGGATCTCAGTTCTGTGGGTGCCTGCAGCTCACTCTTAAGTATGTCCTTAATTTCTGCCTAATAAACTCTTCCCTTGCCTTGTACTGATGACCTCCAAGCATTCTGTGTTTAGGGTGGTTAACCTCTGCATTTTAGCTTCAGGATCCTCTTAGACCCAGGCTAAAGACAGGATTGCTCAGTCATAGGCTCCCAATGTCTTTGAATTTATACCAACCACATTGTTTCCCAGCATGCTAAACCTTATTGGTATAAAACAGTATTGATACAGGTGAATGAAATTCTCAATCTGAAAGATACCTGGGATGAGTTTTCTCTAAAACTGAAGAATGAATTTTAGGAACAATGGAGGTTAAGAGCGGAATATATTTATTGGGGAAAGAAAGCTTCTGTCTGAGAGAGGGACAGAAGGAGACTTGTGTGGGTTGCCAAGCACCGTGCCTTTTCTAGGAGCTTTATAGAGCAAAACCATGAGGTGAGATGGGTCTAAGGTGGGAAACATGGGAACTCCTTAGGTGAGCGTGAGGTGAGACAAAAGTATGGCTCACCAGTAAGATTACAAACACAATTAGTCAGGTAAAATGATTAAATCTGAGATCCAATTGGGAAGTGAGTCATGTAGCAAGAGGACATGAATACTGAGCAGACTGGGCTTTTCCTGTAGGCTGTTGGATCAGTGACTCTTCTACCTTTCTCAAGGTGATAGAGAGCTTTTAGAATATCAATCCCTGATGGCTATCCTTAGGGAGGTAGGTGACTGCATTTGTTTAATCTTTTGTCCAGCCCCCAGCTGAGGTGCCTGTATCTCCCATGAGGTAGCCTTCTTGCCTTCTATATTGAGTCTTTGAGGGCATAGACCTGTCTGCCTGCCTATAGTATTTTTTTTTTTTTTTTATCCAACTTAGCCACCTATAATAGTATCTCATCGTGGTTTAGTTTATAATTCCGATTCATGAGGCCGGACATCTTTTGGATAGTTGGTCATTAAGGCTTACTCTTATAAATTGACTGCCATACTTTTAGCCAATTTTTTATAAACTGAATTCTTTTTTTTTTTTTTCTCACCCTTTATTGTGGATTAACATTCTGGAAGTTAATCTTTTGTCAAATAGGTGTTGTCAATATGCTTTTGAAAGATGCTAAACTAAAAAAAAATAAGTTACTTTTTATTTGAATAACACAGAATAAACTAGGTGGAAAGGCACCTGCTTTCCAGGGGCACATGTCTGAGATTTGTTACGTGTGATGAAGCAACTTAAAGTTGTCTTCTCATGTTTGGCTTTCTGAAGAGTATTTTTAGAAGATTTAGCTACTATCCTTAGTATATTTCATTTAGAAAATTACTCAACAACTTGTTCTTCCCTCCCCTAAAAAATAATCTATATATTGCTAAATAATAAAACTTGTACCGTTAAGTACTGGCCAGTACAACATTACTTGGGTTGAGTAATGGGCCCTGAGTGGTATTGCAGTGCCTGCAGGGTGAAAGGGGAATTCAGTAGGGACATTATCTTGGTTCATCCCCTAACTGAATTCCCACTGATTTGATAATGTCAGTTGGCTAAAGGTGCAGAACCTTAACCTGCTTGGAGCTGACTCCAGGACAAGGTAACCAATGATAATTCAAAAACCTCCTTTATGGTTGTAATTCTTTTTTTTTTTTTTTTTTTTTGGTGGGAAAGGGGAATGAACTCAGGCCCTTGCGCTTGCCAGGGAAGCGCTTATTCCACTGAGCCATCTCCCCGGCCCCTATGGTTGTAATTCTTAAGGTAGACACTATCTTTGCATATGGGGCATACAAACAGAAAATAAATATACACCAAAACAATAAAACCCAACTCTGAAGCCAGGAAATATTAAGTGCATGGAAACTAAAAATTTCCCACTCTGTTTTATTTTAAAACTCTGGGTATGGAGCTGGTGGTGGTGTTAGCCAGTGCGGTAGGGGTGTACTCTAGGCCCTTTATGGAAATTTTTTTCTAGCTCCTTGTCCTGAAGAAAGAATTGGATAAGATGTGTAAAAAGTAGCCAGGTTTTATATTTGTTAAAGGTATGAGAAGAAATAATACATGTTCTGCAGAATAAGGAACAGGTTCCTCTTGCCACTGAGGAAGAGTACAGAGGAAAATTAATGCAGGCATGTTGCGTACTGACCTCTGACCTTGGCCATCCTGTCAAAAACCTCCTTAAATTTCTAACTGGAAAAATCATAGTGCTTTTTGATTGGTCCCAGGTGCAGGGCTTGGGACCTTTTCCTGCGCATGTGTCCTGGGTCTCCGTGACTGACAGGTTACAATTACTTGCTCATTGCCTGGCCACACCTAATGTCCCTACTCAGTAGTCTGAAACAGAACTTGATTTTCAACTCCTCTCAATCACAATGGTTCTGTCTCTTAGAGAACCGAAAAAGAGAGAGAAACATCTCAACTTTTTCTGTTGATGCACATAGCAGCTCTTCTGGGGATCTGTGATTCAGTAATACAGTAGCATTCTCAACTTTCCAGTGTTTTTTTTTTTTTCCTGGTCTTTTTGAGACAAGGTCTCATTATACAGTTCAGGCTGGCCTTGAACACACTTTGTAGCTACCCTGGTGTTGAACTCACAATAATCCTCTTGCCTCAGCCTCCCCAGCGCTGGGATTACAAGCATGTGCCAGCCACTGATATCTTGGTAAGCTGGACAGAGAAAATCAAAGGAGATCTTTGAGAAATTTAACATTTTCATCTCCACTGAAAAAGGAAATCTATTTTCTCTGTAGTCTGGGAAGTACAACCTGACAGCTTTCCTCGGAAGAACAGCATTTGCCTCCCTTTTGGCTAACACTGGCCCTAATTCTGTGTATTGAATTTGCATAGAACTGGCTAGGATATTTCTTTTTTTTTTGTCTTTTTGAGACAGGGTCTCACTATGCAGTTCAGGCTGGCCTTAAGCTCACTTTGTAGCTCAGGCTGGTCTCGAACTCACAACAATCCTCCTGCCTCAGCCTCCCGAGTGCTGGGATTACAAGCATGCGCCACCACGCCCGGCTTAGGATATTTCTTTACCCCCTCAGTTGGCTTTTTTTTTCTTTCTTTCTTTCTTTCTTTTTTTTTATATTGAGGATGAAAGTCAGGGTCTAGCACTTGTCAGGCAGGTGTTTCTCCCAGGCCCCCTCAGTTGGCTTTAAGCAATGCACCAGCTAGCTGATATGTAGCTTTTAAAGCCATGGCTCCCACCTGGTATGTGTGAGCTAGATCAAGAGGCTGAAGAAAAAACCCATGTGTGAGTCGGAGGGCATGAAGGCTAGACATCAAAGCTGAGGCATGCACCACAAACCACAAGATGCTTCCCTAAGCTGTGCCCTGCAGATCACTCTCTGTGCACACATCTGTCTGCATACTGCAGAAGTGATTTCAGGCTTCCCGCCCAGCCCAGTTCACATCACTCCCATACTCCTGACATTTTTGCAGTCACTCATCCCTGAGCCACTTCCCAATCTATGAATTAATAAAACCTGGGTTTGGCCCTAGGTTGAGGCCTTTGTTCTGGTTAGCCAACATCATAGCTGGATTTAGGACCCTCTTGGCTCCTCAGCACTATAGATATGTCTGTCTCTTTATTCCGGCCGTGGGTTGCACTGGAAGCAGCACACTGGACTTACTTATTGGGATTCCAGTAACCTTTTCCTGGGATTGCAAATGTGGACTGCTCTCACTGTGATGGGGCTGGTGGGGCTGGATCTCTGTAGTAGTCCAAGTCCAAGGTAGGAAATGTAGCCCACCCCAGAGGAACAAGTATTCCACTGTGGACTGTGTACATAGCTACTCTATTCTTTTTTTTTTTTTTTTTTTTCTTTTTGGAACTGGGGATTGAACTCATGTCCTTGCGCTTGCCAGGGAAGCACTTAATCCACTGAGCCATCTCCCCAACCTGATAGCTACTCTATTCTTTGAAGACCCTCTCATTTGTTGCTCGTGCGGAGCACTTAGAACTGGGTGGCAGCAGTCAGTTTTCAATTTAGAAAAAATGAATGTGGTGCTTTAAAATTCTTTGAGTTATTTTCTTTATGAAAAATACAAGGTCAGTATGGAGAAGAAAATCTAGCCTCATTGCTCAAAGATAACTTAATGTTTTCTTCTTGACATTTTTCCTTTGTGTATATGTAGTTCATAAAATTAAACTCGAGTTTAAGATTTTTTCACTTAACATTATTTGTTAATGGACACACCATATGTATCATTATAATGTACAGAGCTGAAGCAAACAGCCTCTGCAACTCTTCATGATAGACCCCTGGAATTGTAGTTACTGATCATCAAAAACTAATTTCAATCTTTTCATGACAAATCAGTTGTGAAGACAGTTGCTAGTAGTTCATTCCATACTCCTGCAAGTGGTATATGAGAATACCTTTGTCGTTTTAGTCACTAGACTTTTCATGAACAAGAGTATTGCTCATTTTGGTATAGGAGAAAAAAAGGTAACTATCAGCCCGCTAGATGTCAGATATGCTGAGTTTGTGTTCCCTGAAAGTGAACGATGAATTAAGGCACAACAGAGATTAAGAATAGGAGAAATTTATGGAGATAGATAGCTTCTGAGAGACAGGCGAGGACCTGAAAGTGGGTTTCCAAGGACCCCACCTTCACAGAGGAAGTTTTATAGAACAGAATCATAAGTTGGGTACAACCTATGTCAAAACTGTGACCAACCAATAAGATTACAAGCATAGCCACTTAAGTAATATTGATCCAGTGTGGAAGCAGGTTGTGTACCAAGCGTAGATGGGGAGAACAAGGATCTTTTTAGAAAAGAATGGATCAGGAGGTCCTGGTCATCCACCCGGATGACTGATGGCTATCTAGATTTTATAGGACCAGGTGATACCAATTACAGTGTAACCTTCCAGTGATTGCCTATTTTCCGTGGAAGCTTGTAGGCCTGGTCATTTTGTCTTGCCTTTGGATGTACCACCAGCCCCAGTAGTGACACGTTCTTATCCTCTCACTGACTCGCTCGAGGGCCTGGCCCTGCTCGACTGCCTAGAATATTTCTACATTAGGTACTGGAAATCAAACTCACAACTTTGCTCTTGCCAGGTAGGTGCTTGTGCTGCTGAGCTATCTCCCCAACCCCATCTAATAATTTGATAATATGAGTAGGTCAGTTTTGTCTCATTCACATTATTTTTTTTATTTTAAAGAGAATATAGGGGCTGGGGATATAGCTCAGTGGAATAAGCGCTTCCCTGGCAAGCGCAAGGGCCTGAGTTCAATCCCTGGTTCTGCCAAAAAAAAAAAAAGAATAAAAAATAAATTTAAAAAATTAGAAACAATATGGAATTTGACTTTTTTTTTTTTTTTTTTTTTTTTTGTCTTTTTGAGGCAGGGTCTTTATGTAGTTCAGGTTGGTCTTGAGCTCACTTTGTAGCCCAGGCTTATCTTGAACTTACAATGATCCTCCTGCCTCAACTTCCCAAGTTTTGGGATTACAGTTATATACCACCACACCTGGCTCACATTTTTTTCTTCTTTTTTTTCATTCTGTATTTGGTACAGGGTCTCACTATGCAGCTCAGACTCTTGCAGTGATCCTCCTGTTTTCAGCCCCCCAGCGCTGGGATTGCAGGCATGTGTCACCATGCCCCAACTTGGTCTTGGGCTCAGCATGCCCTGGGGGTGGGGCTAGCACGGCATGCTGGACCGGGGATCAAACGCTGGTCCCTGTGCTTGGCAAAGCAGGTGTTTAGTCTGCTGAGCTATCTTGCCAGCCCCTGGCTCACAGTTTTTTATTGTAATAAATTCTGATAGATTTTGAGACAGGGTCTCATTAAGTAGTTTAGGCTATTCTTAAACTCACTAGGTAGCCCAGGCCTCAAATTCTCTGTGATGCTCCTGCCTCAGTCTCTAAGTGCTGGGATTATAGGCATGTGCCACTATATGTGACTTACTTGTTTGAGACAGAATCTTGCTATATACTTCAGGTTGGCTTAGAACTCACTCTGTAACATCAAACTCATGGTGGTCCCCTCCTGCCTTAGCTTTCTGAGTGCTAGGATTATAGGCGTACACTATCACACCCAATTTAAATTTTAATATATTTACTAACTTTTGATGTTCTATGAATTCACTTCATGAACTTGCTGACTTTTCTGCTCTAGCATGTAGTTTTCTTATTAAAGGATTTTTATAATAATCTCAGCATGTTGGTTGGCTAAAGGAGAATTGCAAGTTCAATCCCAGCTTGAACAATTTAGTAATGTAGTGAGACCCTGCCTCAAATTAAAAAGCAAAGCAAGGGTCAGAATGTACCTCAACATGAAGGCCCTAGGTTCAACAGTACTGGGGGAAAAATTATGTGACCGCAACCATTGTCATTTATGGTAAATATCTTTTGCCATTTTGTTTACTTTTTGACTTTCTGGTCTTTATCAGGGAAGCAGAAATCTTTCCTTAATTTTATTTATTTATTTATTTTTGTGTGTACTGAGCCTCAAACTCGGGCAGGTGCTGTGAAGAAATCTTTTTTGTTACGCAGTTCAGGTCTATGTCTGGAGAGAGTTTGGTTTCCATTAAGTCTTTTGGTAATATTATTCTTTAATAGTGCTTGGAGGAGGAAATCCAAATGAGGAGGTTATAAAGAACTGGACTTCTTCCCTATTTACTGCAATCACTGGGTATAGGTCACTTCATGCAGTGATGTCCCCCTCTTCAGGCTACAGTTACATCCATTATTCTTGAAGTCTGCTTGTCACTTGTACTCACCCATATTTATTTTCTGTAAACTCCACGAAGTTGCCCCATTGGTGGGTTATCCTGTCCTATGACATTTTCTCATGTCCTGATGCTTTCTTTTAAGGTATTATCCAAAGAGATGAGTCACCCATGGAAAAAGGGCTCTCTGGTCTTCGAGGAAGGGACTTTGAGCTCTCTGACGTGTTTTATTTCTCCAAGAAGGGATTGGAAGCCATTGTGGAAGATGAAGTGACCCAGAGGTTCTCCTCAGAGGAGCTAGTGTCCTGGAATCTCCTCACTAGAACCAATATCAATTTCCACTACGTCAGTCCTCGGCTCACCATGGTGTGGGTGCTGGGTGTCATAGTCCGCTATTGTATCCTACTGCCTCTGAGGTGAGTCACCTGCTTGGTAACTTGACCCATGCGTGATGGCCACAGAAGTGCTTTAGTGGTGGCATTCCACCCCTTCTGCGTAGGAAATACCCCAAATGTGGCCCCTGTGGGAATGCAGCATCTATTCTCCTGCCACTTTTTCTTACAGTGAACGTGTGTATTCAGAGTTAAATAAATATTTTGCAATCGAAGTCCACTTTGTGTCACACTCCTAATTTAAGGGAGGGTAGAAAAGGGAACTTACAAAGAGGAGGAGAGATGCTTGATAGTTCCACCTCTTCCAAGGTGTTCTGTGATTCTGAGAACATCACTTATGCATCTCATTAGGAAAGTTCCCTAGCAAAACCCTCCTCTGCCTTGGGGTCCAGGGGGACTCTGAGCCTAGAATCCGAAAGCCCAGGGGGTGTCATCAGAGTAGAAGAGCCTGGGCAGTGGGGTAAAGCACAGTGCCAAGATCTTTTGGTGTGGTGATGTAGGCAGAGAGGCGGTGCCAGCCACGGCCTTACGGTTGCTCATCTTGCTTCATTTTCCTGGAGTTGGCCTTGGCCACCTCTAACAGAGCTTTCAGGCAGCTGCTGCCAGCTAGCTGATCCTGGCCTGTGTTACAGCCTGGTTACTGTCCCCAGGGTGGCTTATTCTTGTTCCATTCAGATTGATTAGCAGGAAGACATTGCTTAAGAAGAGACACATACAGATCTGTTTCCTTCTCCTCGCGTTGCCAGTGTCCTGACATTGCAGCATGACGTATCTTTGGGGAGTTGCATCAGCTGTGATAACCAAGTGAAATTCAGGATTTCATGCACTCTCACTTGAGCTTTAAGCCAGTGTCCCTGAGGTGGGGTGCTGTGCTCTGGGGACGCCCACAACTTGTCATTGGCATGCAGGAAAGAAAGATAAGAGCTTTCATTTATTAAGAGCTACTGTCCTCTTGATAATTACAGCCCTATTCTTTTTTTTTTTTTTTTGGCGGAATCGGGGATTGAACTCAGGCCCTTGCGCTTGCCAGGGAAGCGCTTATTCCACTGAGCCATCTCCCCGGCCCCCACAGCCCTATTCTTATTCTTAAAAAGAAATAAAACTTTACTGGAGCTTAATGTAGATTAGATCTTAATCTTTCCTGCTCCTTGGTCAGATAGTGTCTTGGGGTAACAGAAAAGCTGAGCAGCACAGAGAGCTGGAGAGGCCGCACTTGCCCTTGGTTAGTTGTCCCCTGGAAGTTGATTGGATTATTTCATTTCAGCAAACCAGTATCAACTCAAGAGTCAAGTGACAGAAAGATTTGTGTAAATCAATCACTGATTTAAAAGAATCCAGTAATGAAGCATCTAAGAACAAAAAGAAAATATAGAACAAAAAACTCCTACTCTTAGTACATAGTCTTCAGGGTGAAGATTTGCTTGGTAAATGATCTGTAAAAGAAGCAAATGTCATAAAGTGAGAATTTAAAAGATTGTGCTAGCTGAATGTGGTGGTACATGCCTGGGAGGCTGAAGCAGGAAGATTGCAGTGATTTTTGAGACCAACCTGGACTACACAGTGAAATTCAAGGCCAGACTGAACTACATGGCAAGAGTTTGTTTCAAAACAAACAAACATACAAACATTTTTTTTTCTTATTTATTTTAAACAATTTTAAATCTTAACATCTCCAAGTAATTCTGTTGACTTTTCCAGAGGTGCTTCTTTTCTTTGTACTGTGATTGGAATGTGTATTAAAAGCACTTTTCAAAAGTGAGGGAGTGAGTGTCTGTTGGAAGATGAGAGATAGTGTCAGTCACCTCGCTGGCTGACTTCTGAGCTATCCTGACACATGGAAAGGGACAACAGATCAATATGAAAGGACTTCTACAAAAAAAAGTGATATATCTTTTTTTTGCCAAACTAGGATTTGAACTCAGACCCTCACAGTGATATATCTTGTTCTTTCGTTGTTCTTATTATCAAAGAGCTTCAAAGTCTATTCCCTTTTCTAGCTTTCAACACTTTGGTGATTTTATAGATTGAACTTGATTGTTTTGTGAACCAATTTCCAGGCTTCTGTATGCACATATAGGATATATATATATTTGTTGTTTTGAAAATAGTGTCGTATGTTACTATTCTGGAACTTTCTTACTCTCTTAATATGTATTGCAAGACATCTTTCTTTGTCAGATTCCATAGATGTACCAAAGCTTTTAATAGCTGTATCATATTAATAAGATGGATGTTATATGATGCATTTACATTTTAATTATCTAGGACTGTTGAGGTTGTTTCTTGTTAGGTTATTTCCCTCCTAGTGAACAAACTTTTACATGCCTTTTCTTCTTTTTCAGGGTGACCCTGGCTTTCATTGGGATCAATCTGCTGGTTATAGGGACAACCCTGGTTGGGCAGCTGCCAGACAGCAGGTGACATGGCTCTCTCTGTCCATCCATAAGTAGATGACCTTTTTCCTAGCAGAGGGAATATTTATTTAGCTCCCACATACTGCTTTCATGTCCACACTGTGCATTAAATCTCTGTCATAAAGAGAGCACTTACTTTCTGCATACTGCTCGTGTATGGGCTCATCCTACTTATTAGAACTCTGTCGTTTCATCGTCATTGTTTTTGATTTTCTGTCACACTTCAGTGAAGATCGAAAGAAGTCATTTTTTTTGTTTCAAAAGAGAAATAGAAAAAAAAAAAAAAAGCCGGGTGTGGTGGCGCATGCCTGTAATCCCAGCACTCGGGAGGCTGAGGCAGGAGGATTGTTGTGAGTTCGAGACCAGCCTGCGCTACAAAGTGAGCTTAAGGCCAGCCTGAACTGCATAGTGAGACCCTGTCTCAAAAATACAAAAAAAAAAAAAAGAAAAGAAAAAGAAAAAAAATAGACCAAAGAATTCAAGGGAAAGAAATAGTCTTATGCTTTGGTGGGCTCAAAGCCAGGTCAGGAGTCTGTCAACGTGGGGCAGAGTTTTATCCAGTTGCCATGGCGAGTGCTTTCCATCTAATGTCACATACATCCGCGAGACTGAGAACCTAACTGCGCTTGCTCAGTGGATACGGCGCAGGATGCGGAGGTGCCTGAGCATACCAGGCCTCAGCTGTGTCGTCTCAGGTGTGCCCAGGGCTGCACAGTGAAATGGGGGCTTTCTCCTGCAGCCTCAAGCACTGGCTGAGCGAAGTGGTGCACCTGACTTGCTGCCGGATCTGCGTGCGAGCCCTCTCCGGTACCATTCATTACCATAACAAGTGAGTGTCCTCTGCCCGCCTGGCTTTGCCCTTTCTGGGGCAGCCCGTGGCTCAGGAAATCCCCGTATTTCCTACGTGCATCCCCCTTTATCATATCGTACAGCAAGGGAGCATCACAATTGTTGAGCTCTCTACTGCTTGAACTGCAAAGTGAAAAAAAAAACAACCAAAAAATACCCCCCCCCCCAAAAAAAAAAAAAAAACCCTGCTTGGTTGTTCATAACTTTGGGAGACAGTTAAGCTAGAAATCTGATTTGAAAAAAACCTTTGTGGGCTAGAGTGAGTCATGCGCGGCATCCATCTGTGGACATAAAGGGGTGTTGCTTCACATAGTGCTGACTTACTGTACTAGAACACTGGTCATTGTGCTTTCTTTGTGTAAATATCATAACCACAGTCCCAAAGAATGTGATACCAGTAGGAAAGCGAAGAGGAAAATGAGAACCATGATAAAGAAAGAATCGTGGTGAAATTCATTTAGGTCCTGGAAAAATGAGTTTGTAGGTGTAATTTTGGGCCACAGAAGCGATGAGTTGGTTTTCCATCCATCTTACGGGAAAAACAGGTTCCGTTCTTGAACTTTTTCTGTGCTCCAGCACTGATCTGGAGCAAGTCTTGTGTTGTCGCTCCGCAGGCCTCACTGAGGATCGCCTGCCCCTTGTGGAAAGTTTTCAACTGAGGTAATGGGCAGGCCACTGGGCTGGCTTTCTAACGGAAGCCTTGCCATTCTCAAATTCTAGAACAGATCTGTAGAATACTACGTGCTGCACGGAGAAATAAAGGTAGTTAAGCAATGTACTATATTAGCTAAGTGAAAATGAATTTGGTTTCTTTTGAATTAATCTTTTTTTTTTCTTTTTCTTTTCTTTTTTGAAACAAGGTCTCACTATGTGGTTCAGACTAGCCCCAAACTTGCTGCGATCCACCTGTTTCAACTTCCCCCATGCCAGGATTAGGTGTGCACCAGTATACATAGCTTTAATTACTTTTCGGTTAATTCAAATTTTATTTTATAAAATACCATTAAAAAAAAAAAGTTCTAGGAAGCCAGCCATGGTGGTGGACACCTGTAATCCCAGTTATTTGGGAAGCTAGGGAAGGATGGTTACCACCTGCTTGAGGCCAGCCTGGGATACGTAGTTCTAGGTCTGGCTGAACTACAGAGTGAGATCCTTTCTCAAGAAGACCAAAAAAGGTTTTTTTTTTTTTTTTTCCTGTATTGGTCTGTCTCATTTGTTGAAGGGAAACATTTTATTATTTGGCCTTGCCATATGTTGCCAATATAAAAGGACCCTTAGAATTTTAAATCATGGATTTGCTGTTGGACTATGAGATCTGCAGTGGAGTAGAGGGTGACCTGGAAGAAGTGTGTAGGGAAAGCACTTTAATGGCTTAGAGGGGTTCATAACTTACTAGAGAAGTGCTTCTGGTTTTAAGGAGCATACACTTAGCCATTGTGGGTGGGGCGCCTTGGCTCTGTGAGCCAGGGCAAAGCTGCTTTGCTTTGTGGTGTCAAGTTCTGATTAGGCTCAGGGGCAGGGATGGGCAAACTATTCTACTGGCCCAGGGCCAAATCTGACTGTCTTCTATGAACAAAGTTTTTGGAGCACAGCTGAGTTCCTTCCTTCACATATCATCTGTGGCTGCCTTAGGGCCACATGTGGATCTGGCAGTTGTGATGGGGCCTGACAGGGCCTTAGAGCCTCAGGTGTGAACTGTGACTCTTGACAGCAATGGTTTGCCAGCCTGGGTTCTAGGGGGATAGGAAGAGGCTGTGGTAACTTACTCGAGGGTCTCCAGGAAGCCACTAACAGTGATGCTTGTGAAGACAAAATAATATGAAAAAATTTTAAAGTAACTGTAAAATCATATATATATATATATATTTTTTTTTTTAATATGGGGAGTTGAACTCACAAACTGTGCCTGCCCACAGTTGCTATGCTGCTGAGCTATATTCCCAGCCCCTCAAAACCCATGAATTATGGAATTATAAAGGGAAAATCATAGGCCTCCTTTTCCTACTCTCAAGCATACTTGGGATAACCTTGTAAAGAGGTGCCCATGGGCCTCCTAACCTAATAAAAAATATACTCAAAAGGACAAGTTCATACATGCTGTCCTGCAAACTCTTGGCCATGAACCAGGGTTTGGTGTTTATCATTGTTTGTGATCACAGGCAGTACCGGCCCCAGAAGGGTGGCATTTGTGTTGCCAACCACACGTCTCCAATTGATGTTTTGATCTTGACAACCGATGGATGCTACGCGATGGTAAGAATGGCTCGTTGATGGTTGAAGCCATTGTGTGTTTTGTGAAATGCTCAAATTTTAACATTTTGACAAAATGAAAGTTTCGTATTAGAAATTTAACTTGTAGTGTTGTAGCTATGTGAGTTTTATAATATATTTACATGAGAAGCAAATAGTGAAAGAAAATTGCCATTATATTTAAGGCAGTAAAACTTACTGAAATGTGTACACACTAGAATTGATGATACCTCGTAAAGTGATTCCATTCTGCTTTTGAGATCCTTGCCAATATTTAATAGCACTGTGCAAGATTAAAGCCTTCCTCCTAAAGGACACGGATCCTCTAGCCCGTCAATTCTTTTCTCTTCCTCCAGGGAGATAGATACACACTGTGTTTGGCTCTGTGATGAGACGCTGGCAAGAAAAGCAGGCATTGATCCCTTGCTGCCTTTCCCAGATTTGCTCAGGTTCAGAAGTGAAGCAAAGCAAGCAAAGCCAACAAACACTAAAGCTGATAGTAAAAGCAAACCTCCGAAGCAGGAACCACGTCCTGGCAGTTTTTCAAATTTGTTCTTTTTATTGCTGTTACATATTTGTCCAGGTTTTCTACGTCTAAGTATCAGGTGAATTCTAGACAATACAGGAAGGTGTCCTTTCCTGCATAGTGGCTCTGGGTCCAGCAGGTGTCTGCCAGTACAGGGACTGGACGGGTCCTGGGGGTCTTTTCTTGTTCTCAGGGTGGTGGGCTTTGTGGGAGCCCTTCCTTCCTTCCTTCCTTCCTTCCTTCCTTCCTTCCTTCCTTCCTTCCTTCCTTCCTTCCTTCCTTCCTTCCTTCCCTCCCTCCCTCCCTCCCTCCCTCTCTCCCTCCCTCCCTTCCTTCCTCCATATCTCTCTGCCTTGTCTCTCCCCCCTGCCCCGTTTTTGTTTTTTTATTTATTTATTTTTTTTTTTGCAGTACCAGGGATTGAACTTAGGACCTTGTGCTTGCCAGGGAGGCACTTAAGCTGATGACCTAGATGCCCGGCCCCTGTCTCTCGTTTTTTTTGTGACAGGTTCTCACTATGTAATTCAGGCTGACCTTGAACTCATTTGTGATCCTTCTGCCTCAGTCTCCCATGTGTTGGGACTATAGGCATGTGGTACCATACCTAGCTCTGGCCTGATGCCTTCCTGAAAAGGGGCTCTTGGTGGTTAGGTGCTGCTGCAGCAGGCAAGTAGGAAGTACTGGTGCACGTGCTAGTAACTTCCTGTCTGTGGTTATATGGTCAACGAAGGCTTTAAAATTATTTTCGGCAAGGGGAGATTGCACCCAGGACTGTGGCAGGGAGCTGCATGCCCTAGCCCTTTCCATGTTCATGTTGAGGCAGGATGTTGCTAAGCCAGTAAGTTGCCATGGCTGAACTAGATCTTATGGTCCTCCTGTCTCAGCCTCCCATAGTGTTAGAATAGAGGAGTGTGTCACCATCTTAAGCCAATGATGTCATTTGGAAGGATTCTGTGAAATTCCTTATTGTCATTTGTTTAATCTATCTAAAATATAAGCTTGGTTATATTGTTCTTCAACAACTACCCTCTAATAGTATTAAATTCCTCTAAATAATGAAACACTTTCTGAATCTAAGAAGCTTTAGCCATTTTTTTTTTTTTGTGAAAATAATGATAGGAACTGGTATTGTTTACTCCTTCTTAATCTTATGAATCAGATGACAAGGTAACTTAAAACAGAAAACCACATATATATATATACATATATATATATATACATATATATATATATTTTTTATATATATATATATATATATATATGTATATATATCATATGGACATGATTCGGGATATAATTTCAGTGTTTGTGGGTGCCCTGAAGCCTGGCAAAGGCAGGTTGGTGCCCTCAGTAATTCCCTGCTCTGTGTGAGGGCAGAGGCTGACCTTTCATGCCTGGGATCTGCCACCCTGAAAGCACACCACCAACTGGCACTGAGGTGAGCAGCACGCAGTGCTGGGGGTGGGGCACCCACATCCAGCATCAACCAGGGCTCCTTTGCGGTGTGGCTAGGTGGAGGGGCCTCAGCTGTCAGCATGCATGTGCTGTGAGAGCCCTTTCATAACCCGTTCGTGTTCCCACAGCACCCCCAAACTATTGCTCCGGAGATCAGGTTTCCTGCAGGTGGCCTTGGGGTCATGCCAAGAGCCCCGTGTGATCACAATGTCATGGTGCTGAGACCGCTTGCTTTGCCTCTTTTCTCCTGGGTAGCGTTGGGTGTGACCCATCTGTGAGGAGGGCTGGTGTCTGCATTCCTTGTGGTCACGTGTGACTGACTGCACTATGTCATTAGCCAAGGGTGAGAAGAATGTAGGAAGTGCAGACCCTCCAGGACTTGCTAGAAGGGGCTTAGGCCAACCGGAAGTGACCCAGATTGCAGAGTGGAAGTGGGCAGGAGATAGGAACCATACCTGAAGAGCATTCCAGATCTCCTGTGACTTTTTAAAAAATTAATTATTGTTATTATTATTATTATTATTTTTGGCTGAACCGGGGGTTGAACTCAGGCCCTTGCGCTTGCCAGGAAAACATTTATTACACTGCACTGAGCCATCTCCCCAGCCCCAAAATTAATGAATTTTTAATTGAAAAATTAAAAATTATATGTATTTATGTACAACAGGATGTTTACTTGATGTATGTACCTTGTGGAATGGTTAAATCAAGGTAATTCACATAGTCGTGGTTTCACTCAGTGACTTTTAAAGTATTTTTTCCCTTGAGGATCTTCTTTTTAAAATTTACAATCCCTGGTACCCCCAAAAATTAAAACATTTTATATATATATAATTTTTGCGGATCACAAGAAAGCTTTTTTTTTTTTTTTTTGGTGGAACTGGGAATTGAACTCAGACTCTTGTGCTTGCCAGAGAAGCACTTATTCTACTGAGCTATATCCCCAGCCCACAAGAAAACTGTTTTTAATGGGAAAGATTTATCGAATTGGATATTCCAAACTCGTAGAGAAAATTGTATCTTACCTGTTTAAACAAATTTACCCAAAGCATAACCATTCCGTTTGCAACAAACTTAAAATGACATGAAAATAAGTTTTATTTTACCCTCAAGAAAAGCCAGATCTACATGGATAATTGTCTCTTGTTTTATTTTTTTAAATTTATTTATTTGTATTTTAACTTGAAGAGTGAAAAATAGAAGCAAAAACAAATAGAAAAAAATGACATAAATAGGGTAACATACAGCAATACATATGTTACAGATTTTCAAAACATGGATAGCTAATTATATATATATATATATATATATAATTTTTTTTTTTTAATAAAACAGTCCAACACAGATCAGCAGTCCATAATAGAACGGGTATCCACAGAAGTTGTTGACTTGATATATATATATATATAGTGCTATCCAAGATGATGTGTGGTTGAGAAAAATGTTTGTAAATTTCTTCTTTTATTCATTTGAGATAGAGTTGGATTCATTTCAGCTCACTTTTAGTTTATTATCATTCTTGCGGTTTTAATTTTACTTTTTTGAATATGTAGGCAATTCATGTGCTTCTTAATTAAAGACGATAAACATGTAGAAATGTCACTCCTGTCCACACTACCCTGTTCCTTTTCATTCTTATGGGTTCCCAACTCCAGCAGTTGGTGTTATCCTTTCTGTAGAACTAAGCAAAGGCACATTGTCTTGCTTCCCCTTTAGCCTTACCTACATACGAGGTACCATTCTTATGTCTTCTTTGGCCTTTTTCTCTTACTCGCTCATGCAAGTCATTCTTTATCAGTTATAGAAATAAATCTTGCTCCATAACAGTCTACTGTAGTGTATGTACCTTGTTTATCCATTTCTTAGTATTTGTACATTTGCTTAGTTTCCAGTTTTTTACAATGATAAATAAAACAATGGTTAGTAACTTGTGCACATATATTTTCATTTTGTTGAAGGTATATCTTTAGGGTAAATTCCCAGAAAGAAAATTATTGAAATAAAGGACAGATGCATATGTAATCTTGATAGATGTTGCCAATTTCCTTCTACTGGTATTGTAATCCTCCTTGTCCTCGAACCCACAGCATTGAATCTGAGTGTGCTATCAAGCTGATAAATAGCTGTGGATTTGATGGGTTTGAAATGGCATTTTGGTGTAGTTTTAATTTGTATTTCTTTATTCTTGACTAAGTTGAAGTGCTTCTAATTTTTAATGGTAGCGAATAGCTTATATAGCTATGGAAGCTAAAGTTGAGCAGCGCTACTAAAGCGTACCCTTTGCTATTTCAGGTCCTTTGGTTAGACCTAGGATTTAAGTTTTAGAAAGCAGCCAATCTTATCTCCAGGTGGGTATAGGAATTAGGTTCCTTTATTTATTTATTTTTTATTTTTAAGACATGGTCTTTCAGTGCAGTTCAGGCAGGCCTTGTGCTCACTTTTGTAGCCCACAGGCTGGTCTTGAGCTCACAGAGATCCTCTTGGCTCAACCTCTTGAGTGCTGGGATTACAGGCATGGGCCACCATGTCTGGATCTTTACTTTTAAAAAAAATTTTTTTTCTGGATCACTGTACCTTTGCAATTTTCTCTTTCTTTTGGTTCTTGTAGGTTGGCCAGGTTCATGGTGGACTGATGGGAGTTATTCAGAGAGCCATGGTCAAGGCATGTCCTCATGTCTGGTTTGAACGCTCAGAGATGAAGGATCGACACCTGGTTACAAAAAGGTAGGACTAACACTGCCAGGTTGCCAGGTATTCATTGAGCTACTGCTAAAGCTGATAAACTTGGGCTTATGCACAGAGCAGGCAGGATTCTTTTACACATGAACACTAGAACATATAGAACTCTAGTTAGATTTGAGTTTTAAAGAGTTCTGTATTCATGGTAGGATACTCAAAGATATTAGAAAGCTCATAGGTCTGTATTGCTGTGGCTTAGGTATAGTTCAGGCAGTGGACTTTCGAAGTTGTCATGTGGAGGCTGAATTATTGATGACTTTTTGTTGAATCAATAGATACTTGATTAAGTTCAGCTGAATCACGAGTCCAGCTATAGTCAGAGCTCATGTTGGTCACCTTTCTATCACTACCAAAATGCTGAGTCAGCTTTCTAGAGAGGGTCTTCCTCTCCTGGCTTCCAGTTTTAGAGTTTTTCAGTCCATGTCTAGTACAGTTGCGAGAGCTGCTTGGCACAGGGCAAGGAAGGACATTTACCTCCAGGACTGTGAGGTAGGAAAGCAGGTGACTCAGGGTTTTAGTAAGGCCCTGAGAGCAGCCTCCAGGGGCCAAACTTCTTTCCAGTTAACCCCACCTCCTGAAGTTCTACTACCTTTCAGGAGTGTTGGCAGCTGGCAATAACCCTTTGGTATGGCCTGTGGGGAACACACACCCACGCTATGGGCAGATGTATATGGAAAGGGAGAGGAGGAACATCAGGGCTTGGGAAGAGACCGGCTATCAGGAACTTGTGCTGAGAAATAGCTTTTTGCTCACAGCCTTTAACTGGAGGCACTCTGGTCATTGATTCTGTAAGTACATAGTGGCCTGGGCTGTTGTTGTTTTTTTTTTTTTTCATATTGGGAATTGAACCCAGGGCCTTTGTATTCCAAATCCTTTTAAATTTTTTATTTTATTTATTTATTTTTTTTATTTTAAGGAAGGATCTACAGGGTGTTCAGGGTCTCACTACTAGATAGTAGTGATCAGATCTCCTGGTGATTCTCCTGTTTACAGCTTCCCAAGAGCTGGGATTACAGGCCTGCACCACCACACCCAATCTCAATTGCCATCTCAGTGCGCCTTGGGGGCAGGGCTGCCAGGCAGGCCCTGGGGATTGAACCCCCGGCCCCTGGGCCTGCTTGTAGTCACTTTAATATGCTGAGCTATTTGGCTGGCCTCATTCCTTTTAAAGACAGGTGATAACTTGAGTTTATTTCCCTTGCTTATCTCTTACTGCATCTCACTTTATTGTTCTGCAGTTATATTTGTTCTTGTTGAGTATAAGGAACATGAGAAAGGACTCTAATCTCACTGTTTTGAAAGGTAAAAATTTGATGTATTTTTCTTGACAGACTAAAAGAACATGTTGCTGATAAGAAAAAATTACCCATACTAATCTTCCCTGAAGGTAAGAATGGAGATTACTGCACCACACTATAGAGCAAACAATGAATCATGGAACTTGAGTGTAGAGTGGCTGTATTTCTGGCCTTCTCGGTCCAGCTCGCACCTCTTCTGTAGGAAAAGGACAGGAGGAGAGGAACCTTTGCTGACCAGTTAACTTGCTGTTCTCTTGAGATCTGATGGAAGTCATGGTGCTCTCTTGAGATCTGATGGAAGTCATGGTGTGTTTTTTATTTTAAGTCATTTCTGAGTAATGAACTAAGAAAGATACTATCTAACTTTTTAAAGGTTATATTTTATTTTTGTTGTTGTTTTTTGAGACAGGATCTCATTGTGCAGTTCAGGCTGTCCTTGAACCCACAATGATCCTCCTGCCTCAGCCTCCCTAGTGCTGGGATGGCTGTTGTGTTTTACATATATTGGAATTGTCATCTGTTGTGACAGAGTTGTTCCCTTAGAGCGTTTAATACTACAATGTAGTTTTTTACTAAACTTGCTTAGAATTATTGTATTACTCCTTAAGCAAATGTTAATTTGTGAATGGTAGCCCAAAATTTTTGTATTTTACATAAAAGTGATTTTTTTTTTGGCGGAACTGGGGATTGAACTCAGGCCCTTGCGCTTGCCAGGGAAGCGCTTATTCCACTGAGCCATCTCCCCAGCTCCTGATTTCTTTAAAAAAAAAAAAAAAAAAACCCTAAAACCTTACCTCCTTATTCCTGATTCCCTTCAGGGACCTGCATCAATAATACTTCTGTAATGATGTTTAAAAAGGGAAGCTTTGAGATTGGAGGAACTATACATCCGGTTGCAATTAAGGTAAAACATTTTGAAACAGCATTTTTACTGTAATTGATAATTTAAAATTTGCAGGAATGGGGGACTTGCATGCTCTACTCAGATGCTCCACTAGTTCTGTATGTTTTGCCCCACTTGCTTCCAAGTCCTCTGTCCCCTCTCTCCCTCTCCCTCTCTCTGTCCCTCTCTGTATATAGATATGTACTAGGTGGCCATTTGCCAGGGGTTGGCTATATTAAGTAGCAAGAATGTAGTCATAAGTGAAACAGATACCGTCTTTCCTTTCCAGTACTGGCCTTCCAGATATAGGCAGAGACAGATATTTACTAGTTGTATAAATAACCCTTGTGTTGTAGTGCTCTAGGGCTCTATGTAGAAAAGCAGTTGTCTCTGATCAGAGGAATTCACTGACCCAGCTTACTTGTGACCAATTCGATCAAGAAAGAGAGAAGTGGCATCATTTGTCTTCTTTGGGGTCTGACAGGCCTGCTGCCCCAAGAATGCCAACTGACAGAAGCCACCACTGGTGCCTGACTAGGGTGTATTCTTCTTTTCTTTGTCCTAGTATAACCCCCAGTTTGGTGATGCCTTTTGGAACAGCAGTAAATACAACATGGTGAGCTACCTGCTTCGTGTCATGACCAGCTGGGCAATCGTCTGCGATGTGTGGTACATGCCGCCCATGACCAGAGAGGTATGCCTAGGATCACGCCTGCCTGGGCTCTGAGTCTGGAGCTAGACTCCTGGGCACCCCAGAGAAGCTTCACATCATGCCCTCTGTTTTCTCAACAAATTAATTTGCTTTTCAAATTATCTTGTGCTTTTCAAATCAGAGCATTACATATATATATATATATTTTTTTAATTAATATTATTGGTACATTTTAGGTACACATAATGGTTCCATTCATCATAAGGTGTCTGTGCCTGTATGTGATATATATATATCTTGATTCTTTTTTCTCCATTGCCCTACTCTCCCTTCAAACCCTCTTTCCCTCCCAAGTTACAAAAGCCTTGCTTAAATTTTTTTTTCCTTTCTTCCAAGGCATTTTATTTATATTGAGTTTTATCATTGCTCTTGATTTGTTACACTACAGATACTATAGAACATTGTGTCTGAGCAAGACTAATAAAAAGTGTAATGAAAACACGCACATGATGAAAAGAAATCAATACAACACTGCGTTTTCTTGATAGGCTAAATGAGATTTGTTATAATTGAAGATAGAAAGCATTTGGCCTAAAATTTGAATCTTATATTTCAAAACAAAGATAAGTGGTGATGAAGCATTTCAAGTTTTAAAAACAGTCCTCTATCCCTGATGTCTCATTTCTTTTTTACTTAGGAAGGAGAAGATGCTGTACAATTTGCAAACAGGGTTAAATCTGCTATTGCTGTGCAAGGAGGATTGACTGAACTTCCCTGGTGAGAAAGTTTTCAGGAATATCTTCTCTTTTTATGTTTAAAAAAAAAAAGTCACATTTTTTTTTTTTTTAAATGTATTTATTACAGGTTCTCCAGGGTCTCACTACACAGATCGGACTCATAGTGATTCGCCTGTTTCAGCCTCTCAAATGCTGGGAATACAGGCATGAGCCACCATGCTCTGTCTCAGTCATGGCTCAGTGCACCTCCGGAAGTGGGGCTGGGGTGGGGCCCGTGGCACACTGGGAATCAAACCTGTCAGAGCGTCTGCCTACTCAGGTGCTTTAATTTGCTGAGCTATCTGGCTGGCCCCTAAAAGTCACTGTTACCAAATGCTATTTATTGTGCTAGTTATCCCTTGGCTAAGTTGAAAGTGATAGTAGCTTACACAACACTTAAGGAGGTAGCTGTTTATCACTCCCCTTAAGCATCTAGGACAGAGTAATAGCCCAGCTGTTTTGCTCTTTATCCTCAGTGTGTGCCCTTACATTATGGTCTGTCACGGCTGCTCTGACTCTGCCTAGCAGGAAGGAATTTAATGAGAAGGACACAAGCGTCTCCTCAGGAGTGCACCCTGAGTGTTAGACATGCCCTTGTGTCCATTGGCTAGGGCTGAAACCACGTAATAACAGCCAACTGCAAAGCACACTGGGATGTAGTCTTTGCTCTGGGTGGCCATGTTCTTAGTTAAAATTTAGGGCTCTTTTACTGAAGAGGAGAGGGAGAATAAATTTAGGAGTATGACAGGGGACTACTTGTTCATATTCCACAATTTTAGATTAACTATAACTATAACCTAACAGCAGTGCTTCTTGTTTGGTGGACACCCCTCCTCCCCCAACTGGCCTCTATGTAATTTGAGCCTCCTAGGTGGAGACTCAGGGATGCTGAGTTTCGGTTTGTCCTTCCTTCCAGTCCTGACCTTGCACTGGGTCGGCCAGGCATCTGGATGGAGCTCAGTCTCTGTGCTTGTGTCTCTGAGCTCACTCACTAGCCTGCAGCCCTTCGTCACCCTAAGAAAGCACTGGGTGAGCATGCATGCCTTACCAGGTTAAATATCCACAGCCTACAAGAAGCACGTTTCCAGGCCCTGCTTCACTAGGGGTTAAAATCTAAAATCTTGGAACAGCATGGAGAGGGGTCAGGGTAGCCCTGGCTCCCATCAGGTTCTTAGTGTAGTTTTTTGTGTAGCCAGGGAGGAAGAGGCACAGAGCACCGTTAGAACCTAGGCCGATCTGCCCGTATCGCCCGAGACTCATGGGCTCTGAATGAATACGTGCTGCTTCTTAGGCACTAACTTCTAGTCGAGTGCTACTTAAGATTTAATTTGTTTTTGCTTCAGTCTGTCTTGGGATATGGAAGAGTTTAAATATTCATTTAGTGCTTTGGAATAAAAGCACTTCCTTCTGAGCTACATAGTGAGACCCTGTACCAAATACATAAATTAAAAAAAAAAAAATTCTGGTTAAGCAAGGGTAATATTTAAGAAACAATTGTTCTGTTTATTGGTAAGGAATGTGCTCACACAGATACAGCACTACAATGTCTTGTGTATTTATTTTAAATTTTTCATCCAGTTTTCCAGTAAGACATGGGTAGATGAAAAATCAATAATTTTTTCCCCCTTTGGGAACAATATAGGGAAACAATCCTGGTTTTCATAATCCTTATTAAAATTTAAGCATCGAATGCAGCAACCCTAACTTCTTAAAAACACCTGAAGGGAGGAGATGAAGCTGTTCTTTATTTACCCTAGGAACCTATGGTTGGTAAGTGGCTCAGAGACGGAGCTCTGGGTCTTCTGGCTTCTGAATTCAGTGTCCTTTGTCCCTTCACTGGCCACAGCACCTGGTGGTGTATGTTAACGTGACCTTTCCCACATCCTAGATGGGAGGGTCTTTGATAATATTTTCTTTTCTGTTTCCAGGGATGGCGGACTGAAGAGAGCAAAAGTGAAGGACACCTTTAAGAAAGAGCAGCAGAAGAATTACAGCAGGATGATTGTGGGCAATGGTGCCCTCAACTTGGAATCGGACTGACAGCGAGAGAGAGCGTGGCGTCCCTCAGCTTCCCTTAGAAATGCAGTGGTTGAGGGGAATTTGTATTTGGTGGTTTTGTTTTTGTTTCTTGTTGTGGTGTTTTGAGACAGGGTCTCACTATGTAGTTCAGGCTGGCCTTGAATTTCATAGTCCTGACTGGCCTCAAACTCATGGTGATCCTCCTGCCTCAGTCTTCTGAGTGTAGTGTTTTCTTTTTAATCATTAATTTTTTCTGTAGAATGATTGTCTCTACCTCTTGATGCAAGAGGCAGAACCTGCAGGTGCCCTTTTGGGTCCTTGTCATTGTTCTAGCATTAGCCCAGGAACTATAAGGGAGTTCCTTGAGTTAGAGGAGAGTCACACTTCTCAGGAAAGAACAGTGTCAGTGGTGACTGAATGAGGTAATTGTGCAGAAAACAGTGCTTCAGGAGTATGTTTGGAAAATGTTTATATCGGGTTTCTCACACATCCAACCTCTTTTCCTCATTTACTTTCTCATACCTTTCACTCACCCAGAGTGGGATGGGGCCCACGTCTGGGTGAGGACACTGTAATGCCCATTGCCCAATGCAAGGTTGAAAGAGAATTTAGGGGGGATCACATCATTCATTGTCCTTCCCCCATGGCCACTGAGCTACCTCCCTGGCCCATGGGGGAAGGACAATGAATGATGTGATATCCGGATCTGAAGGTGGAAGTGAAATGTAAATTATTTTTTATTAATGTGTTGGGAGAGAAATACTGTTTGGGAAGCTTCCCCAAGGGAAATAAGGGGCAGTAAGTGTGTGTGTGTGTGTGTGTGTGTGTGTGTGTGTGTGTGTAACTCACAGCACATTTCAGCCAGCAGTGGTAACAAAGTACTTAGTTATTCTTGTTTGTGTGCTGAATACTCCCTCCTGTCTACAGGTTTGTTTGGTTTTTCTAACTAAACATGTTTTCAAATAGAAGGAATCTTTTAAAATATGCCATTGGTGGTCTTAAATATGAATGAGGGCAGTGTGTAAAGTCACCCTTCACCCTCCAGGCCTCCCTGGCTTATTCTTAAACTTTCCAAGTCTCTTCAGCAGAAAAATAAGTGGTATAAATTACCTTTTGGAAACTGAGCCTTAAATTTTTTAAAGGGGAAAGATGCTTCCCCAACTGAAATAGCATTAGCAATGTTTGGTAGCAATATAATGGCACTGTAACCATGTACAGTATGTGAACTATATCACTATGGATATAAATAAATAAATTTTATATTTTTAAATGTGTGTTGCATGATTTTCCATCTCCTCAGCCTCTTCAGATTTTGAGTTAAATTATGTGTTATGATAGGGATTGTTTATTTTCATTTCAGTAATTTCCCTAGGTTTCACTGGGCTGAAACACTGGAACCTGGGAAACTAGAACGTTGACCACTGAGCTTTTTTTTTTAAATCTTTGTCTCAGCTTAGCTATTTGGACTCTGTCCCTATGGACTCTGCCTTGAACAAATCCCTGACTTAGATATTTGCAGATGGACCCAGAGTTGTCTGTCATTGATAGCTGGGCAGGGCCTGCAGAGCAGCTTACCTGGGAAGCCTTCTTCTGAGACTGCTTGACTAGATTCCAAGGAGAACTTACATATGGTTTCCTCTTGGTCACCTGCCTTGCTATCTCCATCCCTGTTGCTTTGGGGTTTGCCCCACCCCCCAACTCTACGGGGCAATCAGCACATCCAACTATATTGAGGTGACCCTTTTTCTTTTAGAAATTTCTTCTTCTTTACTTTTCATATTCAATATGGCTTGAATTAATAAATCTAATCATTCCACTTCTCAAAAAAGCTGATAGAAGAGCTACTAGCTGTTTTGTTTGGACGTAGATAAAAGTGTCTTCCCAAGAGCACTGTGAGAGCAGTAATGTTAGTGGTCAGTTGCTGCCCAATGTAGGGCTCTCTCACCTACAACTTCCATCTTGTAGGTCTCTGACTTTAACAGCTTTCAGGTTGCCTGAAGAGTTGTCATGCTTTTGAAACCAAGTTTCTAGAAGGTAAATATTGCCCAGATATAGGCTCATACTCAGAACCTCCCTACTCTTTTATATCCATGTTAGAAATGTGGTGTACAATATTTAACATGAGTCTTCTTCATACAGTCCTTATGATGACATTTCAGAGGCAACAGAGACTCGTGATCTGGCCCTCATGGTGTCTCTGTGTTATTTCAGCTTTGTCCTGGCTGTATTTACACATGACAGGCTTTAGGACTGCCAAAGTTTCTGACATACCTCACCACAGCCGGGGTGTGGAGGAGCAACCATGTGTGAAACAGGACATAGAGGTGGGTGACAGGGAACTAGTCCTGAGCAGCAGCTGGAGTGAAGCACAGTACTCAGGAAGGTTCCTGGTGTAAACAGACCTTGAAAAGTACCATCAGCATCTCGCTTGGTCCCCGGGCATACACAGCACTTGGGCATTGAGTGGATGTCTTAGCACACGAGGCTGGGGCTTTTTTTCTGAAATACGGAATTCCTGAACTATACCATTGCCTGATTTGGCAGAGCAGGATGTGAGGGGAGGCCGGCAAGATTGGGTCTGGATTGGTACCGGAGGTTGTGGGGCCTTAACATGGATCTTGACAAAGAGTAGAGTAGCACTTGGAAGAGGAAAACAGTTCATAGCAGTGGAAAGCAGCCAAAGCAGCCAGAGCAAAAAGGGAGGAGCAGTGGAGAGCGAGCCTCTTTCCCTCCCTTATATGGTATGCAACCTACCCACCCTAGGATGAGTGTAGTGCTAATATCCTTATGGTTCGTGGCATTGGACCAAGAATCAATCAAAAACTCTAGAAGCCCACCCCATGACTACATGAGGCTTTGAGGGAACATCTAGACGCAAATGTAGCAATAACATCAGAATTCATGTTTAGGGTAGAAACTTCCACGCTTTACCAAAAGGTTATCATTTTATACAATCTTCCAGTAAAGTGAGAACAGCATTTGTGTCTTGTGTGGATTTATGTTTATTTAGATCCAAATGAAGGCCATCTTGTGGTTTTGAATTTCCTGCATAGTGTGATAACATTTTTCATTAATCCATGTTCTATTTATAAGTAGTTTATTCTTTGATTTTGTTTTTTGTTCTTGTCATTTTTTGAGACAGTCTCCCTCTGTAGTTCAAACTGACCTCGAACTCACTGTATAGCCCAGGCTTGGCCTTGTACTTGCAGCAGTTGATGTTGCCTTAGCCTCCCAAGTGCTGGATTACAGATGTGCACCATCATGCCCAGCTCAATATATTTCTTTTAATTGCCAAGTGGTTTTAAACCCTTAGAGGAAAGTTATTTTTCCCTGTCACTTAGCACTGAGATTTGACACAAGCCATTAGCTTTCTCACATTGGTGCATGGAGAGGGAGGATTTCTCCTTTACATTTGCACATCAGATGTACCCCTTTGTATTTTCCCCCAAAAGGTGGGCCTTAGACTCCCAGCTTGGGCAGCCCTTCCGTTTTGTCTATTGCCCTTTGCCTGTCTAGGAATCAGTGGTCAAGGTCGGCCGATGTCTGCAAGGTGAAAGCTGAGCGCTGGTGCCCGGGCCCTGCCTTGCTGTTGGGTATCTCCCTCCCCTCAGTCTTTGCCTTGAGCAGTCCTAATCTTAGTAGTTTATGGAAGCAGTCAATTCATTATTTAGGAGGTAGGTGGATATTGTTACAAAGAAAAATTCTAGAGGTATCTATAAATTTAAAAAATATGAGTGCTTTAATCTATATTAGAGCCACTATTTTAACATAAAGAGTAAAAATCCTTTAGAATTATTTAGAAATTAGTTTGCTAAAGGTTTTTTTTCCTGTTTGCCTCCTCTCACTTCAACACCTCTTCCTCTCTTTATTTACAAAAGCTTTGTTTCCATTTTTTCCTGTCCCATCTTTCCTTCCCCTTTCTTTTGTTCCCCTTCTCTCTCCCCTTCCAGTGTGTTCCTCTTTATTCATTTTCAGAGTGCCAACTTAAACTTGGATAGGTTAAATTAACGCAACCCACCTCTGGCAGGTATACTCAACATGCTGTATAAAGCGTAACATTCAGCTTATTTGTTTCTCAAGAGTTTTCTTCAGTCCATTAAGACCCAGCTCCCCTGACATGGCGTTGGTGGAGGTCGTGGGGCAGCACCAGCAGGTCTGAGTCGGGGTGGAGGGGTTCGGTCCTTGGGGGCTTCACGAGATCGATTTCTGACCACTCTGCTGTGAATGGCACAACTCACACAGGAATGCAGCTTCACATACAGCTTGGGAAGCGCATGACCATCGAAGACCCTCGCTTTGGAAATGTCCTGATGGCGGTGGCCACCACTATGTTCCGCACAACAAACTTCTTAATGGCCTTATCCTTGGGCATGCACGGGGCGCAGTTTGTGCAGCGAATAGGCTGCACATGACCACGTCCCTTTTTGGCACGGCCGTCGTTCCTTCTTTTTTTCATCATCTTGGAAAGGAGGACCCGAAAGACTGCCCTTCTCATTAGAACATTTTCTTCTCATTTCCCAATACCCATCATGCATTTTGATCCTTATTTACATGTTTGGTTTCTTACACAACAGAAACTATATCATAATACATGTGTCCAATTTATTTCACTTAAGAGCACACTATCAAGGTGCCTGCATTTACCTAGAAATGTCTGAAACTTAACCTCAATGGCAGAGTAGTACTCCACTGTATAAAAATACACTGCTTTATCTATTCATTGGTTGTTACAATAATTTATTTTGGTGCTTTTTCTGTTGCCACTCCAGAGCGGCTAGATGGGTGGCTTTCCAATTGCCCAGGCTTACTGCTCCCTGGGTTTGTCTTCGTTGAGCTGGAGTCTGGGGTTGCATCTTGCTAAAGCATTGTTTCATTTTATTATCTTTTTTTTTTAAAGCTTAATTCCTGGATTGACTCTTGTCAATAGCCTATGGCAGGTAACTTTATTGGTAGAATTTAAAATCCTTAAGAAATGACTACTTCTGGGGGATGTTTTCAGGTAGAGTTGGCTTTGGCTTTTGGGTCTGTTGTAAGCTCTTTGGGGATGAGAAGGTGCTGCCTGCTTGGCCCAGCCCCTGGTTCTTCGGCCCTGGCCCACATTTACCTAGAAGGGTTTCTATGACCCTTATTAATCTCAGTCTTGGTGAATCAAGAGGAGCAACTGATTAGACAGTTATGTTATATTGGCTAAAGTACTGTGTATTAGTTACTCTTCTCTTGTTGCTGGGACAAATACCCAACACCCAAAATGAAGGAAGGACAGGTTTATTCAGCTCACAGTTACTGGAGGTTGCAGTCCATACTTGGCTGGCTCCAAGGCAGAGGCGCACCTGGCAGAGAGCATCAGTTCATGGCGACAGAACAACAATAATGCAACAAAGAGCAATAACTAGAGAAAGTCTGTCTCTCTGTCTGTTGTATTACATTCAGGCTCTCTGCCCCAGGCTGGAGGAAGTACTCACACCCATAATCTCAGCAGTACTAAAACCCATAATCCCAGCCTTGGATCACCCATAATCCTAGTGGATCATGAGTTAATCACAAACTCTAGAAGTCCCCACCCCATAGCTACATGAGGCTTTGGGGAGACAACTAGACATAAACCATAATATATTGCAGGGACCAGTGAGATGGCTCAGTGGAATAAGCACTTCCCTGGCAAGTGCAAGGGACTGAGTTCAATTCCCAGTCTGCAAAAAAAAAAAAAAAAAAAAAAAAAACCAAACAAAAAACAAAAACAAAAACATACTGCAATTGGCAATAGCAAGTAGCATCAGACACAGCCTAAAAAATGCCAAAAACTGAGGTAGCCATTAGTTTGCCACTCTTAACTGTATAAACTAAATTTATCTATTTATTTTATTCTTTTTCTTTTTTTAAAGAATATAAAATGGTAAAAAAAAATAGAAATGATACAAGATTTCATTAAAGTAATAGGAATTTGACAATGGCTGTTCTATTGCATACAGTTATCTTCAGATTAGTTAACATAAACCTGCACAATTGGTAAAAAAAAAAAAAAGGTATAAGAAATAAAATTAAAAAAAAAAAAAAAGCGTTAACTGCTTCTTTCAGTAGCCCAGCAGAAAATAGCAGTGCCATTATGCAAACTGTCTTGTATATTGTGGGAAATAGATTTGTGGAAGTATAATAAAATTTAAAGTGAACCAGAAAATTGTATACAGTAAATATGCCCTCAGTATGACAATTTAGCCTCAGAGAAGAAAATTTTAAGTGTGAAAAATAAATAGAAGAAGAGAGGCCAGGGAGATGGCTCAGTGAAATAAACACTTCCCTGGCAAACACAAGGGCCTGAGTTCAATCCCTGGTTCCACCAAAAAATAAATAAATAGAAGAAGAGGAGGAGATCAGAAGCAAGGCTGGAGGATGATGGAAGATGCAGTGAATTCTGGGAAACCAGTAAAGAAGAGAGCAGGGAAAGAAATAAAATCAACAGCCAGGTGTGGTGGCGCAGGCCTGTAATCCCAGCACTTGGGAGGCTGAGGCAGGAGGATTGTTGTGAGTTCGAGACCAGCCTGAGCTACAAAGTGAGCTTAAGGCCAGCCTGAACTGCATAGTGAGACCCTGTCTCAAAAAAGACAAAAAAAAAAAAAAAAAAAAAAAAAAAAAAAAAAAAAAAAAAAAAAAAAAAAAAAAAA
>PVKA01025373.1:0-33046 GCA_004027165.1 Ctenomys sociabilis | reverse complement strand
TGAGTGTAGAACTCCAGGCCCGTCGTGCCCGAGAGACATTTCCCAGGGATTCCCTGCCCCGCCACCCCCAGTGGCCCAGTGAGAGCTCCAGGCACACCGTGCCAGAGAAACATTTCCAGGTGATTACCACTCCCACCCCACAGCCTCAGACCTAGTGCAGGTCAGCCTGGAGTGAGAACTCCAAGCCTGCCATGCCGGAGGGACATTTCTCAGCAATCCTCGGTCCCACGCCACGGCCCAAAACCCAGCACAGTCTGGCCTGTGAGTGAGTGCTCCAGGCCCGGTGCACCGAAGGGACCTGTCCCAGCTTTCTTGGGTTATGGCCTGTAGACCCGGACCCAGCCTACTCAGTGAATAAGATCATCCAATATCCTTTTTTTTTTTTTTTTTTTTGCAAAATCAGGAATTGAACTCAGAACTTTGCACTTGCCAAGGAAGTGCATATTCCACTGAGCCATCTCCCCAGCCCCCCAATATCCTTTTGTGAGCCCAGAAGACCCACTAAAGCCCAGGCCCGCCCACCTGGGGAAAGACCTGCCTGAAACAGGGAGGACTGACCACCATAAGTTTCAGGATCCACGCCCCAAAGCCAGCTAAAACAGGGAAGTTTCATTACTTGCTCTACATCCCAGTTCCGTTCCTGCTCGCCTAAACAGGGAACCAACAGAGGGGAAACAAAGGAGTTGCAGCAAAAAAGGAACTGAACACAACAGCTAGATCCAGGATAGGCATACCTGGAAAATCTCAAACTTAATACACTGACACCCGAATCTCATAACAAGCTAAGGTTATAGCTGCACCAAAGCTCTACACCAAAGGTCAAAGGTCAGTGCTATACAAAATGACAAAGACAAGGGGAAAAATGCAATCCTAGACCTCCAGTCCATCAGGAAGGGCAGAGAACACTAGCTCAGCTGCAATGAATGAATTAACAGATACAGCAGCAAAGAAACAACAGCAGAAAGCTATGGAGGAAATAAAACTAGAAGTAATTCCTCAAATTAAAAAAGAAATATCTGAATACATAGTATCTGAAATAAATAATGAATTCCAGAAACATTGGGTGGAAAAACTATGCTCACCCAGAACAAGTGCAGAGAGCACTATTCCAGCTGATATATGTGAATTAACAGCATCTGAAGCAAAGAAACAACAGCAGAAAGACCATGAGGAACTCAAAGCAGAAATAAGTTCTGAAATCAAAAAATAATTTTTTGAAGTCATAGCATCTGAAATACAGAAACAAGCCCAGAAATATACAGAGGAAACCCAACTTGGAAGAAACTCTGCAGAAAAAGAATTAATAACTACCTCTAAAGAAGACATGGATAAAAAAATTGAGGAGATCAGAAATATGATGGATTCCTTGCATGAGCAATACAGAAAAGAAATAGAACACATGAAACACAGTCAAAGAGATATAGAAGAACTAAAAATAGCAATCACGAGTCTACAAAACTGTCTGAGTGAAAGCGAAGACAGAGTCTCACATCTTGAAGATGCCGGAGCAGCTAGTGAAAAGGTGAGAAAGGATCTCTTAAAAACAATAAGAATGCAGGAAAAAATAATCCATGACCTGCAGGATGACGCCAGGATGAACAAGGTAAGAATAATTGGTATCAACGAGAATGAAGGGGTCAATACAAATGACATAAAAAAGAATTTGGGGAGAAATAATCGCAGAAAACCTCCCAATTATGAGGAAACAATCCAACATTCAGGTCACCGAAGCATACAGAACACCAAATAACCTCAAACCAAGTAGAAACACACCGAGACATATAATAGTTCAGATCGCAGAAATCCAACACAAAAATAATATACTGAAAGCTGCTAGAGAGGAGCTCACATTCAAAGGAAAACCCATCAGAATTACAGCCGACTTCTCTACACAAACAATGAAGGCAAGGAGAGCATGGAGCAGAGTTCTTCAAGTCCTACACGAAAACAAATTCCAGCTCAGACTACTATACCCTGCAAAACTCTCTTTCAAGTTTGATGGAGAAGTGAAATACTTCCATGACAAAGAACAACTAAAGAATTTCATGATGACAAAGCCATCCCTTCACAGGCTACTGAAAGATGTGCTAGACAGAGACCACAATGACCAGAGCTCCATGAATGAGAGGAACCCACTAAACAGGACAGACAATTAAACACAGGTTACAAAGGAATATCATGACAAACATAAGTCAGCACATTTCAATTATAACCATCAATGTAAACGGACTCAATTCTCCAATTAAGAGGAATAGACTGGCACAGTGGATTAGGAAACAAAATCCAACAATATGCTGTATACAAGAAACACACTTAACTCAAAAGGACACCATAGGCTCAAAGTCAAAGGATGGAAAATAACACTACATACCCTAGCACCTCAGAAAAAAGCAGGAGTAGCAATTCTGTTCTCAGACAGTCTCAACTTCAAACCAAGAAAGATCAAATGACACAAAGAAGGCCACTATATATTGGTCAGGGGAAAAATTCAAGAGCAAGAAGTAACAATCATAAATATTTATGCACCGAACACAGGAGCACCCACTATGTAAGACAAATCTTAAGAGACATGAAAAACCTAATGTCTAAGAACACAATCTTAACAAGAGATCTTAACACACCCTTATCTCAAAAAGATAGGTCAAGCAGACAAAAAATTAGCAAGGAAGTTGCAAAACTGAACCAGAGCTTGTAAAAAATGGACCTGGTGGACATATACAGAGTGTTCCACCCAACCACAGCTGAATACACATTTTTTTCAGCTGCACACAGGTTATTTTCCAAAATAGACCACACACTAGTCCAGAGGTCATGCCTAAGTATATGCAAGAAAATAGAAATTATCCCATGCATATTATCTGACCACAATGCAATGAAACTGGAAATAAATGATGAAAGAAACTAGAAAAACCCACTAAATTCATGGAAACTAAACAACACCCTACTCAGCAATCAATGGGTTGCAGAAGAAATTCAACAAGAAATTCAGCAATATCTACAATTCAATGAAAATTCAAGTACAACTTACGGGAATTTATGGGATGCGATGAAAGCAGTTTTTAGAGGGAAAATCATAGCTATGCACTCACACATTAGGAAAACAGAAAGAGAACAAATTAGCACCCTAATGTTGCACCTCCGACAACTAGAAAATGAAGAGCAAACAAAACCCAGAGCACAAAGACGGGAAGAAATCATAAAGATTAGAGCAGAAATTAACTCAATTGAGATGAAAAAACAATTCAAGGAATCCACAAATCAAAAAGTTGGTTCTTTGAAAAACTAAATCAAGTTGATAAGCCACTTGCCAACCTCATCAAAAAGAGGCAAAAGAAAATTCAAGTACAAGCGATAAGCAATGAATAGGGTGAAATCTCCATAGACCCAGTGGAAATTCAGAAGATTATCAATAGTTACTTTGAGACTCTTTATGCTCACAGAATAGAAGACAAAGAAGAAATGGACAGGTTCCTCTAAAGGTACAAATTACCAAAACTGAATCAAGAAGATAGAACAACTCTCAATAAGCCGAAAACAGCCAACGAAATACGAAACGTAATAAAAAGCCTACAGACAAAGTAAAGTCCAGGTCCTGATGGATTCACAGCTGAATTCTACAAGAAATGTATAGAAGATATAATCCCCACACTCCACAAACTCTTCCATGAGGTTGAAAAGGAAAAAGTCCTCCCAAAATCATTTCTGGAGGAAAGTATAATACTCATTCCAAAACCAGGGAAAGACACAACCAAAAAGGAGAACTACAGGCCAATCTTCCTCATGAACATAGATGCAAAAATGCTCAACAAAATCCTGGCAAATAGAATACAACAAATCATCAAGAAGATCATACATCATGACCAGGTAGGATTCATCCCAGGTATGCAAGGTTGGTTCAATATTTGAAAATTTATAAATGTAATACAGTATATTAATAAACTGAAATCTAAAAACCACATGATCATCTCAATTCATGCAGAGAAAGCCTTTGACAAAGTCCAACTCTCATTCATGTTCAAGGTCCTACAGAAAATTGGAATAGATGGACTCTGCCTTAATTTAATAAAAGCCATCTATTACAACCCAAAAGCTCATATAATCCTAAATGTGGAAAAACTGAAATCTTTTATTCTTAAATCAGGCACAAGACAAGGATGTCCTGTATCACCCCTCCTATTCACTATAGTCTTGGAATCCTTAGCAACAGCCATTAAAAAAGAGGGAGAAATAAAGGAAATAAGAATAGGTAAAGAAGAAGTTAAATTATCACTATTTGCAGATGACATGATACTTTACTTGGAAGACCCCAAAAATTCCACCAAAAAACTACTAGAATTGATATGGAAATTCAGTAGCATAGCAGGATACAAAATCAATACTCAAAAAGTCAATAGCATTCCTCTACACAGATAACAAGCACACTGAAAGGGAAACAATAGAAATAATACCTTTTACAATAGCACCATGGAAAATAAAATACATTGGGATTCACTTAACCAAGGAAGTCAAAGATCTTTTCACGGAAAATTACAACACCCTAAGAAAAGAGATTATAGATGATTTCAGAAAATGGAAAGGTATTCCATGCTCCTGGATAGGAAGAACCAACATCGTGAAGATGGCCATACTCCCAAAATTGCTGTACAGATTTAATGCAATCCCTATCAAACTGCCACCAACATACCTCCCAGACATACAGAAATCAATCCTAAAATTTATTTGGAACCACAAATGACCTAGAATAGCAAAGGCAATCTTGGCCACTAAAGGCAAGGCAGGAGGCATCACAATTCCTGATTTGAAATTATACTACAAAGCCACTGTGAAAAAATCAACATAGTATTGGCAACAAAATAGACCTGAGGATCAGTGGAATAGATTAGAAGATGCAGAGGCATCTAGGACATCTAGGAAAACACTCAGTCATCTTATCTTCGACAAAGGGGCTACACAAGCTCACTGGAAGAAAGATAGCCTCTTTAACAAATGGTGCTGGAAAACATGGCTTTCTACATGCCGAAAACTAAAACTTGAACCAGCTCTATCACCATTCACTAAGTTAAAGTCAAAATGGATTAAAGATCTAATCATTAAAACAGAAACACTCAAATCTCTTGGAAGAGAAAGTAGTAGGAACTCCTGAAGACATAGGGATACGTAAACAGTTCATGAACAAACATATATTCGCATGGGAAACACTTGAAAGAATCAACAACTGAGATCAACTCTTAAGGAGCTTCTGCATGTCAAAAGAAATTGTCAACAGAGTGAAAAGACAACCCAGAAATTTTTGAAAAAATCCTAACTAATAAGCAATCAGACAGAGCACTACTGTCTAGAATATATAAAGAACTAAGATATAACAGGGCCCTGAAATTGAAAGACCCAATTCAGAAATGGGCATCTGAGATGAATACACACTTCTCAGAGGACGATATTAAAGAATCAAATAAATATATGAAAAAATGCTCCACATCGCTAGCCATTCATGAAATGCAAATAAAAACAACACTGAGATACCATCTCACTCCAGAAAGAATGGCTATCATAAGGATATCAACCAACAACAAATGTTAGAGAGGTTGTAGGAAAAAGGGAACACTTCTCCACTGCTGGTGGGAATGTAGACTGGTATAACCATTGTGGAGGTCAGTATGGAGGCTCCTCAAAACAGTAGGACTAGAAATCCCATTCAATCCAGCTATCCCCCTACTGGAAATTTTCCCAAAGGATCTGAAAACATTGTATCATGGTGATATATATGTACCTATGTTTATAGCAGCACAATGTGTGATAGCAAAATCTTGGAAACAACCAAGATGTCCATCACATGAGGAATGGTTGAAAAAGATGTGGTATTTCTATATAATGGAGTATTACTCAGCTATTAAGAATGATACGCTTGAAGTATTTATATTGTAGTGGATGCCACTTGAACATATACTCATAAGTGAAATAAACCAGATACACATGTATAAATATCGTATAGTCTCCCTAGTATAACAAGCAAAAAGCAGAAATACAAAAGGAAACGTACAACAACTACAATCAATTGCGTCAGATAAGGCAAAGTGATTGGCATATGCTGCAGTATACTAATCAGCTTTTCTTCTGGATGGTTAACAACCTAAGTTCTCAAGTCAGAGTTGGAGAAATATGAGCCACAAGGCCAGCCAACATTTTGGCCCTAGCTTTTGAAGGTCAGCGAAGACTCAGGACATAGGAGAACCTATACTGCAACATCATGAAACTCAGTTGAGATCCAAATTTTCTGAACAAGGAGATTATGGAGATACAGAGGAAAGAGATTGAAGTTCTACAGTGTGCCTGGGGAGTCACATGGAGAGAAAACTTTCTCTCAGGCTCTCACAGAGAGCAAACTGGTCAAGCATTGGCCGGGACTCATCCACATGGATGACACAGACAAAGGATCTGCAAAATAAGGTACAGGACTACAAGATAAACCCTGAGGGGACTTCACTGACCACATAAGAAATATAAAGTTCATGTGTTGGTATATATGTTTTGCTCTACCTAGGTCTTAACCATCCAGCAGAAAAGTATAAAAATGAAGTATACATCGTGAGGCCATAATATTAAGCTGAGCTGCAAATGGTTATGGTCGACAACTTCTTTGGATAACTCACTACTGTTGTGGAATGCTGGACTGTGTTGGATTGTGTTGTCTAGTTCAAGCACCTAAGTTAGTTGAATGACAATGGAGTGCCCACCTTTGACAGGTGTAGACAAAGCAAGGGGTATAGAAAGAAAAATCATGATGTGTTTGTATAGACAGTACAGTTGGGATAGATAACGCTGTGCTTCTACATAATCCTATGAGAGGCAAGATTTGCGTTAATGGTGGTTGGACAGGATATTATGTCGGCTTCTAATACTATGGTCATCCACTAGGAAAATAATTATTGAATTTTTGATACAATTCAGGTATAAAAAATAAGATAAGTAAACAGCTACACTCTTAATGTACTGATAAGAGACATCTGTTATAATAATGTCTCTTAAGTATAATATCATGTATGCACCTTGTATGATACCAAAACATTATGAAAACAGTTTGCAATGTTTATTTTATTGACTCTGTCTTGCTAAGGTGTGATATTTGTACTTCAATAAAATAAAAAATAAATTTAAAAATAAAGTATGTGTAAGTCTTTACAAATGTTTTCCCTATGTATGGGATAACTTTCCTCATCCATACATAACTGGCTCTTTTGCATTCACTGTATCTTTATTATTACCTTTTAGAGACACTTTCTGGACACCCAGGACAGACTGGGCTAGGTGTGCCAATGCATACTTTTTCTGGGCAGACCAAGCAGAAACCTTGACACCCAAGATAGCTGGTCATTGGAGAGTGGTATAAGTAGTGAAACCAGCAAGGTGGAGTGGGGAGCCAGGAGTTGAGTTCTGCAACAGAAGACTAATTACAAGTCCCAAATTCAGAGGCTAAGATCAGCTCCATACCCACAACAATTCTCATGGCTAACATGGCTGGAGTACACAACACACTTCTGGGATTTGACATGGACACTGTCACACAACTGTAAACATCAGGGGTATTTTACTACTTCTATTTTCCCTTGTTTTTATGCGTGGCTATTCCTTTCCTGTCTGGATGGAATTCTTATTGTTTTGTCTTATAAATTTTGTGTTTACTTTTGGTGTTTGATTCATTTCTTTTTTCTCATCTCCTCAAGTCTAATTTCTTCTTCCTTTTCTGTTTTGATTCCTTTCTTTCCATCTTTGTGTTCATTGTTTAGTTCTCATACTTATTTTTTTTTCTATTGATCCTCTTTCTTTCCTCAACAACTTTTTGAATTTAAACTTTCAAGTGATTAAATGCTGTCTTTTCCATTTATCATTACTCCTTCACATTCCATTTCATTCTTTCCTTTCTGTGTTCTCCAGTTTTCTAAAACTCAGGTGATCATTTGACCTCCAGTCTTGACTCTACTATATTTGATCCCATTCATCACTTTGTCCTGTCCCCTATGCATCTGAATTCTCCCTGCCCTTACAAAAGGGTAAAATTGTGGAGGACCACCTGAGCAGCTCTCCTTGAAAGAAGAGTAGTTATCTTCCTTTTTGCTGAGTCTGACCCTATTTCCTTGTACTGATATGTACCGATCTGGCTAGGACTTCTCCTTATCCTTTCAATTGGCCTTAAGCAACGTATATTGGTCTGGCCAAGGTATTGTTGTTAATTTTTGAAGATGGCATGTGTGTTTCCCTGATAACCCAAACTTGCTGCTCACAAATGTGAGCCATGGAGACAGGATGAAGAGCCAGTGTTCTATGTTTTTGGCTGAGATCGAGCCTAGAGATAGAGGCTATGACTTCCTGGGGCTTGAAAGATTGTATAGCAGAGCTGAAGCACCAGACCCTGGAAACATTAGATACTATCTCAATAGCTGCAAATTACTCTCTCTGCATATGGCAGAGGTCTAGCCTACCTCACCCACCTAGCCTACCTCACAGTAATCACCTACTTCCCAAAATTCTCTTCCTTAAGCCACTCCTCCTTTTTGATTGAATAAAACCCAGGTGCAGCCCTGGGTTGGTCTCTTTGTTATAGAAAGCCATCTTTGTGGCTGGACTTAGGGCCCCTTGGCTCCCCAATAATTATATATTGTCTTAGTGTCTTTGTTTTCACTGTAGGTTGCACTGGGAGTGGTAGACTGGCATTAACTTGTTGGGATTCCAATAATGTATTTTTGGGATTATAAGTATAGACTTCTTAGGTCAAGATGAGAACCAGGAGGGAACTCTTACATAAAATCACTCAACTAAGGGGGAAATTACTGTATATAAGTTCATGGCATATGTTTGTTTTATTATATAACTTTAGAGTTGGTTCCTGGGGTTGGAGGTAGAAGATTAATTGTTACCATGATTTGTCAGTAGTAAAGCTATACTTGAAACTAATGTTTTTAATAATTATACTACTTTATTCAGAATGTTATATATGTTATAATCACTTTTTCTCCCTACTATGATAATACTGTGATTGTATGAGGCCAAAATCACTACTACAATCCAGTACCAAAGAATTTGGTACTCAGTCAAATAATAACTTTGTGTCCTTTAAAAATTGGGAACACAGGTTCTTGGGATAGCTAAAAAGAATCACCTACATGTAGAAAACAAATATAAAGAACATACATCTCCTAAAGAAACCGCAATACTGAAAGCTATCTGTCATAGTAAATCCGGCAAGCATCAACATAGTAAACAAAATAAAACAAAAAAAAGAGAAAATAGAAAATGACAGGTTATAGAAGCAAAATGTAACCCAGATACCCAGCCAACTCAGGACAAACACAAAGCACAATGAGACAAAAGAAACTGAAAGCCAATCACTACAATATCCTGAAATAATAGCAATTGAAATGAAAAAGCAAATGGTAAAGGCTGTACAGAAAATAATCTCTATGCAAAAAGCAATGATGCTAAAAATCAAAGATATTAGAGAAGATACAGATGAAAGAACAAATGAATTTAGAAAAATTATGGGGAAAAAATACCCAACATAGGAAATAAATCAATTCCATGAAACAGATTTAAACAGAAACTTAAGAGATTAAAACCTTCATTGAATTATATGCAATAAGTTGAATGAAGAAGTTTGAATTTCAGATTTTTTACGGGGGGTATTTATGGCAGGTACAGGGTCTCACTGTGTAGATCGGTCTTGTAGTGATCATCCTGTTTATAGTCTCCCAAGTGCTCGGATTACAGGTGCATGCCACTATGCCCAGTCTCAATTGCCATCTCAGTGCACCCCAGGAGCAGGGCCATCACAGCAAGCCTGGAGATCGAACTCCTGGCCCCTGTATTTGAGACACTTTAATCCACTGAGCTATTTGGGCACCCTTAAAATTTCAGATCTTGAAGACAGGATTCCAGCTAGTCATCATGAAAAGAAAAATATTTAAAAAATCACAAAAGACCATGAAAATTTAATTCAACAGCTACAAGACGCCATATAAAAATAATATGAGATTGATTGGGATCAATGAGAAAGCTGGAGACAGCACAACTGCCATAAAAAGAAAAAAAAAAAAAACTGGGGTGATAGCTCAGTAGAGTAAGCACTTCCTGGCAAGCGCAGAGTCCTAAGTTCAATCTCTAGTAACACACACACACACACACACACACACACACACACACACACACACACACACACAAGAGAAAAAAGTTCTTCACAAAAATAATAGCAGAAAACTTTCCAAGCATGGAAGAATTTGGCATACAAATAAATGATCCACATAGGACCAAAATAAAATTACACCAAACATATAATAATCAAGATTCCAGAAATTTGGCACAAGAACAGAATATTGAAAGATCTTAGAGAAAATAAAAGATCATATATAAAGGAAAGCCCAACAGAATCATGGCAGCCCTCTGAACACAAACCCTTAACTTAAAAAGAGCTTGGAGTGAAGTGTTTCAATTTCTTAAAGAAAACAACTTCCAAACCTAGATTGGTGTATCCTGTAAAACTGACTTTCAAAATTAATGTATAAATAAGATACTTCCATGACAAAGAAAAGATAAAGAAATTCAACACTGCTGGGGAGATAGCGAGCAGCATAAGTTCCTGTTTGTCAAGTACAAGGTCCTGAGTTTGATCCCCAGTTAAAAAATAAAAAAAAGAAACTCATATCCATCAAACTAACCCTAAGAAGAATACTGAAAGATATTTTAGACAGAGAAAAAAATGAACACAATTCTAAAAAAAGCACAGAAATAAACTATCAGGCAGGCAAGCAATAAACAGAGGGGAAAAGCAAAGAACCAATAGCAGAAAAATATCATGACAAAGGTAAGCCAATACATATCAGATATAAGTATCAATGTAAATAGCCTCAATTCACCAATCAAAACAAAAACATACTGGCAGCATGGATGAAGAATTTGATATACAAATAAATGAAGCATATAGAAATAAGATCCAATATATTGTACATAAGAAACACATCCAACTAAAAGAGAGATTTATAGACTGAAAATTAAAGAATATAAAACATCTTGTATGCAACAGGAACCCAGAAAAAACAAGAGTAGCTGTTCTGTTTGGAGATAATATGAATTTCAAATAAAGAAAGATGAAAAGAGATAAATAACTTTACTACATACTTGTTAGGGCAAAAGTTCAAGAGGAACAGATAACAATCATAAATATATATGCACCAAATATAGGGGCACCCAACTATTTAAGACAAATATTAATAGATCTGAAAAGTCAGATAAACAATAACCCAATTTCAATATGGGACCTTAACATCCCATTGACATAGAGATATATCCAGTAGAGAAAAAAATCAGCAAAGAAATAACATAACTGAACCAAACTGGTGAAGAAATGAACTTAGTAGACCTTTACAGAGTGCTCTATCCAACATTATCAGAACACACATTCTTTTCAGTATTTAAGAGATGTTCTCCAAAATGGACCATATACTAGCCCTTAAAACATGCTTAAGTAAATGCAAAGTAATTGAAATTATCTGATGCATATTATCTGATGTTAGTACAATGAAATTGGAAATTATTGACAGAATAAATCATAAAAATATATAAATTAAATAACACCCTCCTGAAAAACCAATGGGTGACAGATGAATTTAGGAAGAAATTTAAAAATATATACAAATAAATAAGAAAGCAGATACAGGTATAATACAATTAAAAGGAAAGTGAGAACTTGAGAATTGGACAATGAGGAAAGGGCAAGAGAAAAGCTGGGAAACATGACAGGGGCAAAGCCATTCATTTATATGCACAAGATGGGTAAGGCAATGATCCTGAGAAACATCAAAATGTTTTTGAAACTTGCTTGTGAGAAAAAAATACCTTGAAATTAAACATGTAAATAAAAAGAAAATAGAGACATTCTTTTTTTAACCCTTTCTCTATTCTGATGTATTCTACTTAGCATTACAATTCTTTAAGCATAACAGATGATCGTCTTTTAAAAAAGGAAGTAAAATGAAAATTTTAGGGAAAGATAAGAAAAAATGAATTACAATCAGAGGTAAATGCAGACAGAAAGGAGAGGTCAGAAGAGACAAAAAAAGAAAGTTGAGAACTAGAAGTGCAAAAAGGTTTTCCTAACTGAAGTTTTGTTTTCTTAGAGACCATGGCTTGCAGGAATAATAATTAGCTAACTAACCCTTATTTGTACTTCAGATGTTCTCCACAGGAAGCTGCCCTTGAGTGCACTGGGAGAGTGGGAGAGTGTAAAGGACAGGAAAGAGGCTCGACTGGAGCCCTTACAATGGGCAAGACGTTCACTGTATAAGTTTCAGCTAGAAAAGCTTATGCTGGAGCTACAAGCAAAGGCTTAGGAAACACTATAGAAGTGTGATTTCACAGGTAGGAAAAAAAAAAAAAAACATCAAAAGCTAGATCTTTTGGCTGCCTTTAACTACCTAATGCCCCCAACTTCTGACTTCCTGGAAATTTTTGATTTTGTGCCAGTCTGGCTCAACCCCTATTTGTCTCAGGGAAATACTGCTTAGTTTAAACTAAGTACCAGGGCCCCTGCCTCTCCCACTGTTATACATTATTTAGGGATGAGTATGCAGCACTTAATTCCTATTAAAGGAAAACAATGAAGATTGTGAGCTTAGCAAAGCCAATCAGAACAGCCACAGCTACCTCAGGATAAGGAGGCAAGCAATGTGCAGAACAGGACCTTCCTTAAAACAAGGAGAAAACCTTGATCCATGCTAACACCAACAAGCCCTGAACTAAATGCTTAGCAGCCACACCTCACACTTTACTGGAGGTAATAAATTTTCCTTAATGTTTCCAACCATTTGGATTTAAGGGTGCTTTGTCATTGTTGTTCGTACATTTTGGATTTCTCTTTTTCAGTACTGGGCACTGCACTCTGGGTTTTCACACTGGGCTATAACTGAGCCCTTTCAAAATCTTGAGACAGGGCCTCTAAGTCACTAAATTGCCCCAGACTGGCTTGCACTGGCTCTTTCTCAGCCTCCCATAGTGCTGAGGTCAAAGATGTGTGCACCACATTAGTCTCCTGTTGTTGTTTATTTCTTACAATTAGAGCATCCTAAGTGGCTATAATGACAAATCTTACAAACTCCTGCTCATCATCTCAGTACCATCACAATACTACAAAATAAAGAAACATTAACACTCTTGCTGCTAAACATCTTCAACTAATCATCTCTTCAAATTTTCCATATTCTTGCTATTTTTCCTTACCACATGTCATACATATGTACTAAGAAATAAAACATTTCTGTTTAACTGTTTTCCACATATCTCACAACCTTAAAATCTAGAATAAAAATCACTTTCAAAAATCACTCTAGGGGCCAGGGAGATAGCTCAGTAGAATAAGCGCTTCCCTGGCAAGCACAAGGCCCTGAGTTTAATCCCTGGTTCTGCAAAAAAAAAAAAAAAAAAAAAAAAAAAAAAAAAAAAAAAAAAAAAAAAAAAAAAAAAAAAAAAAAAAAAAAAAAAAAATTATCTACTGTTTGTTAAGCAAGCCCAATTACACACCTATTACTATGTTATGAAATTAGAAAGGAATTCAAGGGACAAATTCATACATTCTCTTGATCATATTTTTTAAAAAAGCAAAAAATGCAACATTATTTAAAAAAATACTTAATGAGTATTTTTTTTAAATACTGTTACGTGTAAAGTGACTGATAAGTATAAATTCAAATTTGGAACATACGTTATCCTATATTCTAAATAAATGAGAAAACAAAAAGTATCAAGAAAAAACATATTACTATTAAATACTTGTACCACACAATTGGCCACAAACTGATTCAGAACACTGAAATTTTTTTAGAACTTTCTCCTGAAGAAATTTTTTTCCTTTTGAGAACTTTCTCCTGAAGAAATTTTTTTCTTTTAAAAATGTCTGTACTGAACATTCAACTGCCGGAGTTGCTCAGGTAGTTTATCCATATCCACTGGCAGAAGAAAAGTGAACACGTAAGTTCATTCAAACATTTCATTAGTACAGTATCATATGATAGTCCTAGCTAAGCACATAAAATAATAGCAATGAATAAAGTAGACATGCTCCTTTTCAACCCAACCTACAGGGGACAGGGAGATGGCTCAGTGGAGTAAGTGCTTCCCTGGCAAGTGCAAGGGCCTGAGTTTAATCTCCAGTTACACACACACACACACACACACACACACACACACACACACACACACACAAAATGCTGTTAGTTGACATTTCTCTGATCATTAAGAATGCTAACCAGGGTTGAGGAGATAACTCAGTAGAATAAGCACTTGTCTGGCAAGTGCAAGGTTCTGAATTCAATCCCCAGTACCACAAAAAAGAATGCTCAATCCAACCTAGAAGAAGGGCTGCAAACCTTTCCTTGTAAAGGGCCATAGCGCCCATCACCATTCTTGCAGACCATAAGGTCCCTGTCACAACTACTTAGCTCTGCCTCTGTGGGAAGAAAGCAGCTATTCATAATAAGTAAACAAGTAAATGGGTCATCAGGCTGTGTCCCATCAACACTTTACTTACAGAAAATGAAATTCAGACTCCATGTAATTTTTATGAAATAAAGTTTGTTTTTCTTCCAAGCATTCAAAAACACAAAGACCATTCTTAGCTTGAAATCTGTACAAAAGGTCAGATTTGGTCCATGGTCTATAGTTTGCCAACTCCTGGTCTAGACATTAACAGTGACTGTATAATTAACTGCCTATTGTTTAAAGTTCTCAAAAGGAAAGCACATAAGATTATGCTAAGCTTAATGAGGAGACATAGCCTGATGTGAGGGATCAAAAGTGTTTCCCAAGAACATGAAATTTTGGTTGAAATCTGAGTTAACAGTCAAGGGCCAGGGAGAAAAGCAAAGCCTTTCAAACAAGTAAATAACCTGTGCAAAACAAGTTAGCACACCACTGGGCACACCACTGTGAGGTTGAAGCACAAAGAATAAAGCTGGGAATAAGATGTCACTGCACCAAGGCAGGGTCCAGCCCACATGAGGTCTTACCGAACAGCCCAAAGGATTTTGCCTTAAGACCAACTGAAAACCACTAGGAGGTTCTAAAAGAAAACCAAAACCCAACCAGGAAATTTTCAGAGATCATTAGATCTTAGCATGGAGAAAAATCAGAATAGATCATGAATAGCATCAGGGAGATCAGTGACCAAGGTACTAGCTAGAGATGACAGAGGCTTGCACTAGGGTACTGGGAGTATAGTTGCAAAGGTAAAAGAGACTAGATGTGGAACAGTGGAAGACATGTTCCCCACATGACTTGGATTTCTCCTGCATCTGAGATGTGTGCTCCTTTTTCTTAGTTTGTAAAACCAAGATAATGGTGTCATTTGGTTAACCAGAGATACAGAAAAAGACTGGGAGGGGCACATTTTGCATTTAGTCTGTTTTGTTGCTTGGCTGGTTAGTACTTATCTGTAGTACACAATGATGACATACCATAGGGAACTGACACAGTACACAGTACACACATATAACATATCTCGCTTCCATGACTCCTTCCTCTCTCCTCCCTCTTGGTCTCCCTTTCCTCTCCTATTATTATACGTGACCATCATTCCTGTTTTAGTTACAGATGTGCTGAATTGAGGTGCCTGTATAATATACTAGCATCATTTGGTGGTTTATAAGGAAAGGATCAGAGGCTGGGACAAGGTTTCAGTTCACTAACTCAGTTTGAGGATTGTCAGCACACAGACAAACTAAAATTATGGCAAGAAATCAAACCACTTAAAAGAAGGGTAAAGAACAGTTGTTCTCAATCTTGGGAGCACACAAGAATTATCACTGGGACTTTTTAAAAAATATGTGATGCCAAAGAAACATGTGGACCAATTACATGAGAATATCTGAGAGAAGGGACCAGGGAGGCATTCGCATTTTTAAAAGTTCTCTAAGTGATTACAATATATAGCCAAAGTTGAAGAATGAAGGCATTGAGAATGAACAGTGAAAGGAAAGAATATGACACCAAGTAGGTTTCTAATGCAAGCTACTTGATAATGTCTCTCTGATCTCAAATTACTATTTTTTTTGGGGGGTGCAGCTCAGCCCACCTGAGGGTGGGGCTGGAGCAGCCTGTAGTGCTGGGGACAGAACCTTGGTTCCCTGTGCCTGCCTAAGTTTGCCTAAGCCTGCCTAAGTAGGAGCTTTAGACCACTGAGCTGTCTCACCAGCCCTACTCTGTATTTTTACGTTGTAGTTAGTTTAGAGCAACAGAAAAGTAACATAAGGACTTATTTACCTACAATAGCTCTTGAATTACCAAAAATCCAAACTTACAAAATTAATATTTCATTCTTCTTTAAACCAGTCAGTAAGTCTTAACTCTCACAAACCACCTCCAGGTATTTTCTTCATTCTCTTGGCAACCTATCCACTGTTATAGCATTGCTGATCTGTAGACAGAATGGTTATCTTTTACTCCCGGACTTCTATAGATCAGTAAATTTAGTGGGTAAAAGAATTACCAATAAAAGTTTGCCAACTATTCTTCCAACTAAGGCATACATTTAAGAAATGTATCCTTTTAAATCTCAGATTATTTCATAAAAAGGACTTTTATACTTTAAACAGGGAATGCTTTAAGAATAATGATCTTTAGTCATTTTAGCTTTACAAAGAAGTTAGACTGTCCTTATTTTTACCTGAACTTGAATATAGATTTTTCTTTTGTCTGAATTAGCACTATTTGGGAGCTGATGATACACTTTCCAGTCACTTAACCATTAAAAATGGGCTCTGCTCAACTCTGTTTATAGAAATTTATTGATCTCATGATAACAGAATACTTCTTCAATCTTTGTGTAGCAATATTCCAGCTTGCTTTACCACAGTAGTTATACTTTGGGTCTTCCTTGTTTTTAGCCATTTCTCCACCTCCTTTGCATCCTATAGATTCACTAAATAATAATGATCCTTCAGATCCCTTATCTAGATTTTTACTTTATTCTTTCCTTAGAGCTTATCAAACTTTTTAAATATTGGTGAGTTCCCAAATGAATATCTATGCAAGATCTCTTCCCTAGGCACATCACCTCCAGTTACATTTGGACATTTTCACTGTCACAGAGAACATTCAGATCAACATTTTCAAATTAATTTTAGTGATTTCCACATCCCATACCAATTGTACATTTCTTTCCATTTTTTTCAGTAGGAGTATCACCAGAACACACTTTGAATATCTACCCTTCTCCTCCTTTCACTTGCAATTAACTTAGTTATCAGCTTATACATATTCATCAACTCTTCTTCCCATATTCCTATAGTCTTAGGAGAAGCACCATAATCTTTCAGCTGTCTTAAAGCCTTTGAGGTCCTTCACATGAAAACCCCAAAGCCTTCAAGCAATAATTTTACATGTACAATTTTCTAAGGCTAAGACCCACAAACCTAAGAAACTATCCACCCATTGTTTTTCTCCTACTTGGCTCCATAGTTTTTATTAATAATGGCAGCACCATTATTAATTAGTTTTAGTATATTTTGAAACATTCACAGGAAGGCAACATTTGATGTACTTGTAAATTTATTCCTTAAGGACTAGGGATACAGCTTGGTGGTCTAAGCACCTGCCAGGAAAGTGTAAGGACCCAGGTTCAATCCCTGGTACCACATGCCATGCTGGCCCCTAAATCCCAGGTGTGCCATGCAGGCCACTGAAACCAGGTGTGGTGGCACAGGTCTATAATTCCAGCACTGGGGAAGCCAAGACAGGAGGATCACTGAGTCTGAGCTGTGTAGTGAGATCTTAAATAAGTAACAATTATTCTTCAAGCTTGGGTGCTGGCTTTACAGGGGTCTGATTTTTCAAAACATGGAGCTGTGCACGTCTTTTTAACACACAAAGTGTATTTATAGGCAAGGAAAATGTCACACCTCTTGATATATCCTCATTAAGGGATATCATCTGTCAGTCTCAAGTAACCAAGCAACTCATTCACTCTGCTAACGGCTACCATGTTCTCATCTCTATCTTTACATTTTTGTCACTATCACTGGTACTCACCTTTTAGTCTCATCTCAAACATCTCTTGACTTAGTATGTTCCTTCCCTATTCATTTCCCCCTGTAGGGTCTTCTGCATACTTCTATTAGTTTGAAAAGAGATAGGTAAGTTCCTTAAATTTTTTTTCTCTTTTTAAGTAAAAAATGAATTGTTCATTATTAACAGTTTTGTCATCTCAGATTTATATCTAAAGATGTAACAACCAGGCAATTCTCATAGGAAACTCTCATAAACTCAACCATGAATTATGACAAGAGCAGGAACTTCTAAGTAACGTAACTATTATACTGTGATATAAGCAGTATATTTACAGGAATACGTTATATCTCTCAATGAATATTATTCTATACTAGCTTAGTAAATCTACAGTACATGTGTTAATTTTAAAAGATGTTAATGTTGTTTTCACTAAACTAAAACCTCAGTTTTCATGTTTAATTGCAGTGTTGGCATTCTTCAACGAATAAGTGCATTTGGGGTTGTTGGAGTACGTTTTCAGTGAAAAGCAGAGAAATATTGTAATTGTGCTTCCACTGAAAACATACTGTTTTTTGTACCAAGAATGAAACTCAGAACTTTGTCCTTGTCAGGCAGGAGCTGGGTGGCTGAACTATATCCCTAGACTTGCATTTTTTTGTTTGTTTGTTTAAATATCAAGAAGTCAGACTTTGGATGCTGAGGCAGGAAAATTGCTAAGAGTTTGAGGCTAGTGTGTGCCACAAAGTTAGTTCAAGGCTAGGCTGAACTGCAGAGCAAGAACCTGTTTCAAAATTTTTTACAAATATCAAGAACAAGTCCAAGAATCTCATTATTAGTTGAAACTTTGGGCTTGGAATAGAGTATAACTCTATTACTGGTATAACTCTTTAACCCTGTTAAACCAGGTAGTATTAAAAAAAAAGAACAACTTTTCATTGGATAACAAACTTTGTATAATATGAGTACCTGACTAAAGAAGTGAACAAAGATGTTTTTATATGTGTAATAATGCACATGTAAGACAAACATCTGATATCCAGAGATGAGAAGTTGAGAGATTTGAAGGTAATTTTAGAATAACTACAGCATACAAAAAAGTTTACTTCAAAATACTATGAAGCTAGAATTAAGAAGTTTTAGTGATTTTTAACTCTACACTCAGATACTGAAGAACTTGTGCTTAATATGAATTTAATCTAGTCCAGAGAATATTCATTAGGCATAAGCACAAGTATAATTTTTTTCAAATCCTTGATTCCAATTTTATTATTATATTTTGTGGTACTGGGGATAAACTCGGGACCTTGTGCTTGTAAGGCAGGTGCTTATGCCACTGCGCTATCTCCCCAGTCCCCTTTGAATCCAATTTTAGAAACAGTATTCAACAGGACTGATTTAACACTATATAAATAAAACAAAACTCTTACACAAAGCAAAAACCAAAATGGATTTTAATAATTAAAAGATGCTTAATAGGTTTATAACCATCATTAACCAAGGAAGCCCTAGAATCAGAAATAGACTTTAAAACTGCATGCAAAATCTAGTTACCATAAACCCAAAGCAATACCAAAACATCTCAGCTTCCTAGCATAAAACTCCAGGTCTTTTAATTTCCAATTACTGGTAATCAAAATATGCACACTTGCACAAGCTCCTGGTAGTTCAGGAATAAACTTTGTATAGTTTTATCTTTCAAAAACAGAATGGCACCAAAGAGTATTTTCTGCATTTTCTGAGCCCATTTTCTGTGTATGTGTGTGGGGAAAGGCACTTCCAAAGATTCCTTGGCAATACCTTTGCTAGGGTTAGTCAAATATGTGTAATTAATGGCTCACTCATTTCACTGATCTGAGAACTATTAGGCTTTGAAATAGGCTTTCATTAACTCATAATTCAAACACCTGACTTATCAATTAAAAAGAACTTTGTATACTGGTTTCTAAGACATCTGGACTTTGAGAACATATATATATTCTTGATCACTGGACTTTGGAATGCATAGCCAGATATCATAGAACTGAACAGGCCACCAAGAGATGGTGGAGAGTACCTTTAGTTTTTTAACATCAGTGCCCTTACTCCCAGTTTCCTTGCACTAATTTAACTTTGTCCTTTGGAGTATTTCCATATTCTTTGCACTTGGATTCAACTTCTCTGCTGAAAGATTTGCTAGAAAGATGTTTAGGTAAATTAGTCTTTTTCCATGATCATTAACACTTGGAAGTCAACTGCCCATGGACAGCTGTCTACTATTCACAAGATTTTTAGAAACCATGTGGTTGAAGTCAAGGGCAATCTATTACTAAATCTAACCCATGTTTAACCATACTAAAACTATACTTGGATAGCTAGTCTCAAATTGAGCCTACCTATTCCTCTACATTTACTGCATCCATGTAGTATGTAATTTTTGATGCTGAATAAGAGAAATATGGCAATTGAAGGCTTCACCACAAGCATCACATTCATGAGTTTCTTGTGTTTTGGCCTCTGCGTGGATCTTCTGGTGGTTCACAAGGCTGCGCTGTTGACTGAAACTTTTGTCACATTTCTCACACTTATAAGGTTTCTCTCCTGTGTGTATTCTCTGATGTTGAATAAGACCTGAGTTTCGGCTAAAGGCCTTTCCACACTCTTCACACTTATGAGGCTTATTGCCTGTGTGAACACCCTGATGTCGGATAAGATTACAAAGTTGGCTAAAACTTTTGCCACACTGTCTGCACAGATATGGTCTCTCACCAGTGTGAATTCTCTGATGTTCAATAAGAAATGAGCTTCGACTGAAGCTTTTCCCACAAACAGTACATAGGTAGGGCTTTTCACCAGTATGGATTCTTTGATGTTGTACAAGATGAGCACTAACACTAAAAGTTTTTCCACATTCATCACATCTGTAAGATTTTTCCTTAGGGTAGATTTCTTGCTGTATAATAAGATTGCAATTTGGATCAAAACTTTCTTTAGTTTCATTGTATGGGTAAGTCTTTTCCCTAGTGTGGATTCTCTGATGCTGAATAAGACCTGAGCTCCTACTGAAGGCTTTGCCACATTCCTCACATTTATGAGGTTTGTCTCCTGTGTGAATTCTCTGATGACGTGTGAGGTTGCAAAGTTGACTGAAACTTTTCCCACACTCTTTGCACTGATAAGGTCGTTCACCAGTATGGATTCTCTGATGTTCAATAAGGAATGAACTCCGACTAAAGCTTTTTCCACATTCAATACAAAGAAAAGGTTTCTCACCAGTGTGGATTTTTTGGTGTTGTATAAGATATGTACTTAACCTAAAGGCTTTCCCACATTCACCACATTTATGGGGTCTTTCCCCAGTGTGAATTCTTTGATGTTCGACAAGCAACGAATTTCGACTAAAGCTTTTCTTACATTTGGTACAATGATAGGGTTTCTCACCAGTGTGAGTTCTCTGATGCTCGATAAGGTGTGACTTCCAACTGAAGGCTTTTCCACAGTCAGTACATTTATGGGGTTTTTCACCTGTGTGAATCCGCTGATGTTTAACAAGGCTCCTTCTCTGGCTGAAGCTCTGTTTACAGTGATTACACTGATAGGGCCTTTCTCCAGTGTGGATTCTCTGATGTCTAATAAGGGTAGAGCTCACACTGAAGGTTTTTCCACAGTAATTACACTCATAAGGTCTCTCACCAGTGTGAATTCTCTGATGTTCAACAACAAATGAACTACGACTAAAGCTTTTTCCACATTCGTTGCATTGAAATGGCTTCTCACCAGTATGAACCCTCTGATGTTGAATGAAATGGGCTTTACGAACAAAACCTTTTCCACATTCTTCACATTTATGGCATTTCTCTTCTGTGTTTTGTCTCTTCCGAATGTTAGTGTTTCCTCTGAACATTTTCTGTTCCTGAGTCAAAGATTCCCGTGGTATTTCCCATAAGAAGATCCCTCTCTGTTTATCTAACCTACCAACAAGTTCAAAGGTTTCTCTGCCCATGGGATCCTGGTCAATTTCACTTTTGATTCTTGTAACTATGACACCCTGTGGTTCCACTTCTTCCTCAAGTTCTTCAATTTCTTGTTTCACAGATGGCTTTTCATCCTTATCTCTGTTCAAAACATCTGAAATACAAACATCAATCAATTTCTTTGATTAAGTGGTAAGAACTATCAGAAAAATGTTAATTAAGACAAATAAGTTAATCTATTATAATTATAAAGTAGTTTACTTCTCACTGCACTCCTGTGAGAATTAAATTAGTTCATATACATTAACCATTTAGAATTGTACCTCTCAAAGAATATAAGCTGTATAGATACTATTAAAAAGTGAATAAATTCTTATCAATGAATAAATTGTATACTTTTGATAATGAATAAATTCTTATCAATGAATAAATTGTAGCCTCCCCTCATTCTTTCTCTTTTTTCTTTCCTAGGTTCCTCTTTTGTGTACCTTTCTGTGAATTACTTGTATTCTAATAATGCATTCTTGTCTTAAATTCCCTGAACCAATTGTTTTTTTCTCATGATATTCTTCTTTGATGTACTTGTTAATCCCACCACTGTTTTATATCTTTGTTTACTCATTTTAGCTTGCACAATTCATTATTGATTTGTCAGCTTTTTCTCCTAATTCTGCTTGCTCCTCTGTGTCATTCTTCATGCCCTTATCCAAAAATCCAGTTCATCAGATAACTAATGTTAAATAATAATATTTAACTGGGTATAGTGGTATATACCTATAGTCCTGATTACTTGAGAGTTGAAACAAGAACCCAGGAGTTCAAGAACAAGCCTGGGCAAAACAATATTCACTAAGCACTATGCAAGAATGAAGACTCAAAAATAACACAAGAAGCCCCTACCAAATGAAACAGATTTTGAGAAAAAAATGTTTAACGAGAACATGATAAAATATTCAATAAAAAGAAGTTTCCACTTCTTGAACTTCTGTTTTCAGTCTCCTAAGCACTGGGATTATAGGTATGTGCCACTCTGCCCTGTCTCAATCACTGTCTCAGCATAACCCAGGGGTGAGGCTGGCATGGCAAGCTGGGGATCAAAGTCCGGTCCCTGTGCCTGCTTAAGCAGGTGCTTTAGTCTGTTGCATTATCTGGCTGGCCCTTCAAACCAGTTATTAACTTATTTTATTAAAAAGAAAAACAAAACAAAACACTACTTTCCCTCATTTCCCTAATCAAGTACCTAAAACTTTGATTTCTTCTTAGGCTTCTTACAATACTCCTCAAATCCATTTTCAGTGGACTGTTTCCTGTCACACAACAAAAGAGGAAAACCTCCTTCAACTTTTTGCCTGTCACCTATAAAATTTTCTGAAATAATACCTGAAGACTCATATCATCATACCCAAATTTAATCCATACATCCTGTCCTGATCCCATTCACATCTGAGCAATTGTTCAATTATTTTCCTTTAATTTTTTAATCTGTACTTTCCACTGATACTTTCCTACTATCATACAATTATGTTCAAGTCTATCTTGAACCTGAAATCCCTTTCTTGACAAAAATCAAATGCTGGGGAGGGAAAATACAGCCATGCTCAACATTTCCTCATTCAATCTATTCTTCAAGCTGCTATGAAATCTAGTTTGTCTTGAACACAGAGTAATTTCTCATCAAAATCAACAATGGTTTTCAAAAAATAAAAGGGCATTGGAAGCCCTTATTTTACTCAGCAGAATTTGGCACTGCTTACCCTTATTTTTATGACACTGTTTCTGCTTTCTATGCAATTACATTCTTTTAGTTCTTCCCTATGTTTTTCCCATTAAATTCCCCTTGTTTTTCTGCTTCTGAGAGAAAGATGTGTTGTATCAAATTGTTAGTTTTATATCTTTGTTTGTTGTATATTTACATGCTCTGGCTATCACTAGTTATCATAACTCACAAAGTGCTTGTAGTGAACTTGGACATCATCAGCTACTGCGGTTTCTCACTGTTAATCATCTTTTGAAAGGCTCTTCTATCCATTACCCTAAAGGCTTAGATTTCCTTCTTTTTCTTATTGTTACTCATAAAAATAAAATAATCTTTTCTAGAACCTACTTTCTCCTTTGAATATCACAGTCATGCACTTACCTAGTTATCCTTGGCCCTGATCTTTAAGCTGTTTTGAGATATTTGCTTCAGCAATTCCAGAGGGATGTTTCAAAAATGGAATTGTCATCATCTAAGGACTCAGCTTTAAGAACCAATGAAAGTTCATTAACATACTCAGAACTCTTCAAAACATGGTCTGAACTTAAACTCAACTTCTTGCCTACTCTTACCATGTTTCTTTTCATTTTTTTTTTCTTTTTATGTATTTGGTACAGGGTCTCACTATGTAGCACAAATCCAGGGTGGGGCTGGTGCAGCATATGGTGCTGGGGATCGAACACTGGTCCTTATGCTTGCCTAAGTAGGTGCTTAGTCCACTGAGCTATCTCACAGACCCCCTATTATATTTCATGTATGTAAACTGCTTGTATTATAACATTTCATGCTGTATCTTCACAGTTTTCTTTTATTAAGTGTCCCTTGACATTGTTTACCAAAGAAACTCTTGGTTCTTTAAAATTCAATAAAGCAATAGTTACTCTACAAAGTCTCTGCTAAGTCCACCAAGCATATTTAGCTGTTATATTTTTACAATCAATTTTATTTCATTGTTTGTAACTTTACAATGTCAAGTTTCACTAGATATCACCACTATATTGTAACTATTTGTGTTTGCTCTCCTTTTGAAAGTAAATTCCTTGTGAAAAGAAGTCTCTATACCTACCCAGTAGGTATTATTCTGGAGGTTCAGCTCTAAGAAATAAAACAACAAGTGACTACCTAATTTCCTGAATCAAATGAAAATATAGTATATTAAGCAATTTTTACTACCAAGAAAACCAATTAGTAAATATTATGAAAAACAAATACACTCTTCAAAGCACTAACAAAAGATATAAAATCTAGGAATAAAGTGTAACTAAAACAAGAAATGTGTAGATCTAGTGGAATATGGTAGAACATGATTGCAATCCCAATTACTCAGGAAGTAGATCACTTTCTAAAGAATCACTTCAGCATTACCCAGAACCGAGAAATTTGAGGTCAACTTGGGCAATACACAAGATTCTATCTCAAAGAATAAATCAAGAATGAAGAAGGAATAAGGAAATAATAAGGAAAATAATCAAAAAAATTTTGAGAGATAAAAGGACAGTTAAACAGAATCAATCAAATGGCTAAAGATGTTTAGTATTATACACTTTTTTCACACCAATCTATTAAGCATTCTATTAAAATCATATGAACCAATTAAAACCCCAAAGAAATGTAAATTTCAATGGAAACTATATAATTGATTAGTACATCCTGAAGAAGAATATTCAAACATAAACTATAACATATAACATTTTACTTCAGTAAATTAAACAATGACTGACATAAAAATGCGTATGTAAAAAGGATAGGCACGTGAAGGAAATGAGTGCAGGCTTCTATACAGAGCAGCCTTGATATAGCTGCTAGATCTGGACGTGGTGATCACAAGTCATAATTATGTATAATCACATGCTTTGGTCACAGCTCATTTGCCTATAGTAGCAACTAACTCAAAATGGGCTGTTCTTCAGGAATTTGGAAAATGAAATTTAATTAACTAGTTAATCTGAACATAGCTAGACTCGTAACCTATCAACTCAGATGTTAAAATGATACAAGCATATGAATTAGAAGGAAAAACTAGTTTTCCAATGGGAAAGAAACAAAGTAAAAGAGATGCTGCAGACTAATGTGTTGTCCTTGAAAATAATGTGAAGCCTTGAGCCCCAATGTGATGGTACTTGAGGAGGGACCTTGGGTAGCAAATCAGATTTAGATAAGAACAAAGACAAGTATGGTCTTTGCCCCGCTCCACTCCTCTTTCAACCATGGAACAACATAGTGAGACATCCATCTGCAAGTCATAAAGGAAGTCCTCACCAGCAACTGAATCTCCCCAGCTGGATCATCTACTTCCCACCTGTACAGCCGTGAGAGATAAATACCTTGAGTCACCCACCCAAGCTATGCTATTTTATTATAGCAGCCTAAAGTGATTACAACAGAATAATTCTTAAGTTCTCGAGATTGATTCAATTTTTGGTTTCAGTTGTTTTTAATTTTGTTCAGTTACAGTCATGCTTATATAATATGTCTCTATAATAATCCCCTTGTTGGCCTTTGCTAGCTTAATAATCTTTAAACAGTTCTAATAACATAGTAGCTGAGAGGAAAGAAAAGAAGGTAAGATGGTAACTTGGAAATAGACGATATCTAGGAGAGAACAAGAATTAGCACACGTTTTTGGAAAGGTCTGTATAACAAACATTCTTCACTTTTTAAGTTATAACATCCCTACTGTTGTACATGAAAGTAATCATAAACAATGCGTAAAGGAAAGGGCATGTCCATGTTTCAATAAAATCTCATGTACAAAAATAAGTTGTGGGCTAGATTTGGCTCAGGAATCCTATTTGCCAAGCTCACTATCTAACAAAGTATAAAATGAACAGTGTTCCTGTTTAGCAGAATGAAGCTATGGGAGGAACCAGAATTTCTTTCTTTCTTTCTTTTTTATTTTTTATTTTAGTACAGGGTCTACAGGGTCTCACTGCACAGATTATAGTGATCTTATTTTCAGCCTCCCAAGTGCTGGGATTACAGGTGTGCACCACCACACCTAGTCTCTGTCCCATCTCAGGGTGGGGATGGCACAGCATGCTGGGAATTGACCCCAGTCACTGTGCCTGCCTAAGAAGGCGCTTTAGTCTGCTGAGCTATCTGGCTGGCCCTGGAATTCTAAGGTTTAGTTTAGTACTTGATAACTGAATGACTAACAAATAATTGGAAAGAGCATACAATCAAAGGAGGAAAATAATGAGTTTAAGGTCTGGTAGCTTCAGCGATTCCCATTTCAAAGTCTAATGTGACTGCAAGGAGACTACAGTCACTGAAATTAAAGAAGCAAAAAACTTCAGAGATCAAGTAATTAATTGTGTCATTATGCAATGATTACACTTTTTTAGATTATATTTATCAGTATACATATCTAATGTGTACATTCCTTGTAAGGAGTTGGCAAATGTACATAATACATATCAATTTTTTCTTCATACCCTTTTCCTTCTCTCCCACTCCCCTCTACTCATCTTAAACTCCCCACTGCCCTGTACATGTTTGCACTACATTTATATTACCTTTGTGGAGTTAGATCATTCAACTAATACATTTTAATTCTTGTTTTCATCCCTCTCACCACTTGATCCTCTTCTTTAAGAGAAAAAATCTATCTCCTTACTTCCTATTATGTTATCTCTTATTTTGCTCTTTATACTGTGGGATTCTTTAGAGAAAAAGCAACATAGGAAGGAAACACATGAACTAAGAGTCAGAATTAGAAAAGACAATTTTCTTATTAAAAAATAGGAGAAACAAAATAATGCATTGGTCTGTAGAGTAACAGTCACTTGTTTAAGGGGGTATCATCAAGAGGGGTCTACTGAAGGAAATGAAAAGACTAGGAAGTGAAAAAATAGCAAATGATGGAAAGCTTGAGTTGGAAAAGTAAAGCGAGAGAAAAAGCCTAAAGTATAAGACCACAGACATGCTAACTGCTAATGCTTTATGCATACAGTATTCATATGTTGCAATGCCAGGGACAGGCACAGCTAAATGCTTGCCTGGTTCTGTCGATCATTACACCATATGTACAGATAAAGTGGAACTGTGTCAAAAGGCACAAGGGAAAATTTGGAAAAACAAAAAGTAGCAACTGATAGATAGATAGAAAATAACATGGAAGTGATATTTAAGAAACCAGAGACAGAAAGCAAGGTAGAAGCAATATTTGGGAAGTCTTCCCATGAGAAATTAAGGTTTTTGTCTTCAAGCTATTATGAACTGTCAGAAGTCTTAAGCACTTTGGTGACAGCAGATCAAATAAATTAAAGGATAACTAGTGACTAGCGGCTAGTTTAGGATTGAGTCTTAAATTTATTTATTCAGTCACACAAATATTTAAGAAGCATATGATATAGGTCCAAGTTTGTGATAAATGCAGGAAAAAATCAAATGAAAAAGATACTGTTTATCCCCTCATATTCATCGGCAGGGATAAAGAACACATACAGAATGACTTCTGAATAGTGTGATAAACTAAGGAAGTACTGTATACACAAGACAGTACAGAAAAAGGAGTATTTAACTATGAAATGTAGCCCCTTGAGATCTTAACAAGTTTCTTAGACTTTTGAGATATGAGATACTTGCATAAAAAAGAAGATGAATAAGAATTTATTCATCTTTAGAATTTGTAGCTCAACAGAGAGGATAGCAATCAATACTTTAATACTGTGCTTGCTAAGTGCTTTACATATATCAACTCAATCAACACAAAAACCTTAAGGACGTGTTCTATTACTATATTCATTTTATAAGAACACAGAAACTCAACAGAGATAAAGGAATTCATTCACATAGGTTAGTAAGCAGTAAAACCAGGATATGAATTTAAGCAGATTTCTTAGATTGAGATAGATCTGGTATATGATGGTAACTGATGAACTGAGTGTAAATAAAATTCCTCTAAACAAAGGAGACAGACTGAGAGAAAGTCTAACAACAGATGCCAATAGAAAGAGAGACAGTTCAAATAAAACAGTTGACTAGGGCATAGAAATAATGGAAGGTAAAGCAGCACAGAATATATATTAACCACTCTTAACAAAAATCTGACTATGAATAGAACAAATACCAAGTTACAGAGAGAAGCAAGAAAGATTGCCTCTAATGAGGGTTTTTTCCTTTTTCTCCAATTGAAAAAGCCATGAACAAGGAAGAGACATTGAGGCTATTAGGGGGAAAAAAAGATCACAAGTTTCTAGAGAAGAGAAAACATAGGAGCAGCTGTGACTGTGATGATATGCAATGGAGAAGTTGAAAGTTCATGCATAGTGGCCTCTCTTCATTGCAAACAGAAGATCCACAGAGTAAAGACAACTCTAAATTCATGAGTCACTAAAAGCAATAGAAGAATAAACATATCAAGGACCAAAAATTAAAGCTGCTGAAATAGAAACCCATGCCCAAAGGGGATCAGAGTTTTAAAAAGGCATGCATATACAGGGATTTTTTTCCCCCTACTGTGTATAATGACTCAGGGAGGAGAGTAAAAATAGCACAGATTATCACAAATACAGGACTTGAAGTTTAGGAATAGTTATAGGATAACAAGGTTGGAGACCAGGCTGGTAATTACATCACGAGGGAAGTCAGAAGAGGATTTGACAACCTGAAGAAAAAAGCACATTAAGGAATAAGAAACACATGAACAAAGAATAGGTTTAGATGGAAAAGTGTTGGAGAGCTAAGAACAAATGTAAAAGTAACTGAATAAACATGGAAAACAGGATCCTTGAAGGCAAAAATGATTAGCATACACTGAGGTTCAAGTACTGACTGAATTGTCTGGGTTAAGAAGAGAAATCTGTGAATTGGGTGATAAACTTATGTGTAAAAGACCCAAGAAAAAGTCAAAATAAGAGTGAGAATGAACTGAATACTGACACCTCAAAGGAGACTTTTTGTGAAAGTTTAAAAACTGATCTTTGGAAACAGCACTGAAAAGCTAGGAGAATAGTGATTTCTCCCTTTCAGCCTTGAAAAAAGGATGAGAAAAGAGAAGGAAGTGGGAGAACATGCAACGCCCACTGGAAGGACTGCCAGAGGAGTGGTACTACTGGCAAAGTGCCAACCTTTGGTTAAGGCCAGGAGGGTAAAGAACATTGTGTAAAGAGGAACAGGGGCTCCAGAAGGCAGAGTAAAAGGGTGGGAGGAAAGCAGTGGGAGGATGAACAAAGAGGGAAAGTACAGAGCAATATGGGAACAAGATTATGAAAACAGGAAGCCAGAAGGATTTATAGTTTGGTCAGTGCAAAAAAAGTGAGGGATAAAAAAAAATCATAGGAACAATTAGTGGCTGAAAGTGTTAGGATCAGAACTTTGGAACAAAGCAGCTCTGGTAATAGCACTAGTCCAAACATACTGAATGTAATTTCTAAGTTATATATTTTAGAAAAAGAACAGATTCTTACCCAATGAGACCAGGTTTCCGTAATTCTCCATCATGACATCTTTATAGAGACTTCTCTGGGCTGGGTCCAGATAATCCCACTCCTCCTGGGTAAAAAACACAGCCACATCCTCAAATGTCAGCAACCCCTGAAATAGTATGATTTCTGTAGTCAGGTTCCTGTTGTCTCAAGGACAGATCTATCACTGAAAGGTGCAGAAGCAATCAAGTATCATAGCCAAGGCCACTAGATGATACACAACTAAGGGCGCTAAAAGTTCCCAGATTCTGGGAACTGACTTAACTGACAGACACCTCCGAGTACACAGTAATAGGGCTGGAGCCTTGTACTTGTAAGTGAAAGATATAAGTATAAGGCTTTTCTACTTCAGTAATTGCACACTAATATTTTAATTTTAGTGAACTGCCCCAAGGTCTCTCCAAGTTTCCTTACCTCACTGCCCTGCTCCACTTTTCTATTCGCGCTGACTTATGATCCTGTTTAACTTCTATTCTCAGGTTCTCTAAGCATCTTTTGGGATCCAGGCGCAATGCCAAAAACGTTCTACACAAGGAAAGGTCAAAAGCAGTGTCTTACCTGGAAGAACTGACAAAGGAGAGCGCTATCCTGGAACACACCTAGTTTTTACCAGGTGACCAATCAAGCTGTACTTGAAAAAGGTGGCAGTGGGCAATGTGTAAGAAAACCATATCCAAATACCTTGCAGAGTGCAGGGAACTAGGGGGTGGGGGTGGAGGGAGCGGGTGCGGGATGGGGAGTGGTGTGTGTGAGGTGTAATGGTGCAGCCTGGCCAGGGCTGTAGGAAGATAACAGATAACGGGGCTCCTCAGAAAGGGATACTTACCTTTGGCTCCAGTGGGGAACTTGGGGAAGCCATCTCCGGCCTGAGAACTGGAGAGCCGCAAAGAAAGGAGGCCTTTCTGGTTAGGCCTAGCTGGTTGCAAGGAATTAGGCCCCAACGAAGATGAGGCTCCTTGGCCGAGTCCTGCCTGGTCCTGCCTCAGTCCCACAGCGGTCACGTTCCCAGGAGCATATCAGACGCGCTCCCAGACTGCACCCTTCTCTCATCCCACTCCCCAGTTGGGTTGCTCAGTCTTTCAGACAGGCCTCTTCAGAGTCTGCTCCGGGTTGCCACAGCCTCCTTACAGCCAAGTAGCGCTAGGTTCGCCCGCCCCCGGACCAGAAGGCGTCACCCGGAACCTTCCCGAGACATCCCTCTAAACTACAACTCCCACCGTGCTTTGAGAGCACGCCATGGCCAAGAGGCCGCCGGAAATACCTGGTGGACTACATTTCCCAGCGTGCAAAAGGGCGACAACCGGAAAAGGAGAAACCAGCAACAAACTCGCACCGGATTGGCTGATCTCGGCCATTCGCCCAAGGTCAGAGACGAGTTCCGGCACTCGCCTCTCCTTGAATATGGCGGTGCTGTTTCTACCTGGCCTTGCCGGAAAGTGTCGGTCGTGGATGGTCGCAGGGGCGGCACGTAGAGAATTTTGGTCTCGATTCAGGTAAAGCTGAGGGGCCGGGGAGATGGCTCAGGTAAAGCTGAAAGTTGGACGTTGAGTATTGTTCTACACAAGTGAGGAAAGAAATTGGGGGCGGATGAAGGAGTGAGTTTCGATGTGGAGACGGTTCCAGGCTGAGTAAGGACACAGTGCTGTAAAATTGCACATTCGAAAGTTCAGGGCTCGTCTCAGGGAGGAGTGAAGTCCAGTCGGTTAACCTCTCCGTCTGTTTTCTCATAATGGAAATCCATTCGCTATTTCTTTTTACCTCATTTGTTTAGTAAGCAAATAGTTCGACCACCTGTGCGAAGCACCATGCATGTTGGTTTGGTAGGGTGAGCTTAAAGCTTGCACGTCAAAGTGGTTGGTAAGCAAAACTCATTTTTAAAGCATGTTTTTTTCACAAAGAGATCCAGAAGCGAGAGCACGTTCCACTTTTGTGTTTCGTTGACTCAGTGATTCACTGAACAGTTAATTAGATGTCTGCCCTAGCCTCGGAGTTCTCTAACCCTGTAGTGCTAGATGCAGCAGCAGAAGGAAAGTCCTTGCTCCGCCCTTAAGTATTCTGACTTATGAAGAAAGACGCACAAAAGCAAGTAGTTTTTCGAAATCACTAAGTTAAACTGTACCTCGTGGATTTGTTGAAGGTAAATCTGCCCGACCTACATAATGTTTAGGGCCCTAGACCTTGGTAACCACAAGGAACAGTGTGACCTCTTAAGGTTTAAAAATTTGTCTTAACAGTCCTGAAAGATTTTCATCATCAGCCTTGGCAGTACTCTTTTTTTTCTTTTCTTTGGTCAATGTTATAATCTGTCAAACCTCCGAGTTTGTTTCCTTCATTATCTCAACAAATGTTCTTAATGGCTACTATATTAAGACTGTATTCTAGGTGTTAAGGATACAGTGGTTAAATAAACCAAAATTTGTCTTCATAAGCATGTGTTCTAACATATTAAAAATTGAGCAAATATAGAATATTTTCAAGTAATAAAGAAGAAAACTAGGGCAAATAGAAGGAATTACCCCCACCCCCGAGATTTAATTCAGGGTCTCTTTTATGCTAGGCAAGCAGTCTACCACTGAACTACATTCACAACTTTTTAAAATTTTATTTTGACACAGGGTCTTGCTAAATGGCCCAGGCTGGCCTGCAACTGGTGATCTTCTTTCTCAGCAGCTGAGATTACAGGCACCACTTAACCCAGCCCTAATTCTTTTTTGAAATGAAGACACTTCTTAACTGGGCATGGTGGCCCACACCTGTAATCCCAGCACCCAAGGCTGAGGCTGGAGGACCTTTGTGAGTTGGAGACCATCGTAGGTTACAAAGTGAGCTCAAGGCTATCTGAACTGCAGAGCGAGACCTGTCTTAAAAAG
>PVKA01025372.1:0-33046 GCA_004027165.1 Ctenomys sociabilis | reverse complement strand
GCTTTGCAGCCAGGAAGTTAAATCCACCTGGAGACCAGATTGGGGAAAGTAAGTGCTATCACTAGAACTTCTTTCTCGGCCCATCTATGTTTGCTGCAGGGTTGATTGAGTGAGACAAGGTCTTGTTATGTATTCCAGGCTGGCCTTGAACCCTGAGTAACTTAGGCTGCTCTCAAACTCACAGCAATACTCCTGCCTTAGCATTCTGAGCGCTGAGACTGTGGGCCTGAGCCACCACGTCCAGCCTGCTGGGGCTTTTCATTTCTACGTCCCAGCCTCTTATCTCACGCATCTACATCAGCCAGCACTAATATTAGTTCTTTGTGTAAGTTCTTGAAGAGACTAGCACTCTAGGAAGATAAGACAGAAGGAGTACAAGTTATTGAATTCTACCTAGGTAGTTTAGGAAGACTGTATCTCTAAAGCAAAAAATAAAATAAAAGGTGCTGGGGATATAGCCCAGTGCAAAGGCCCTGAGTTTAAGCTCTAGTAGAACAAAATGAATAAATAATTTTTTAAGAATAAAAAAGGAAAAAGGTAAAAAAGTGTTTCCCTTTAATATTTAGAAATTTGATCTATTCTGATTTTAGTTTAGTGAATGGAGTTTTCTACCTTGGAAAATAGCCAGTTTTTCCAGTACCATTTATTGAAGAGGCTATCTTTCTTCCAGTAAATATGTTTGTCCCCTTTGTCAAAGATAAGGTGGCTGACTGTGTTTGTAGTTATATCCGCATCTTATTTGTTTCATTAATTCTGAGGTCTGTTTCTTTTTTCTTTCCTTGCCAGTACCATGCTGATTTTATCACAGTAGCTTTGTAGCATGATTTCAAGTCAAGGTCTGTGATGCCACCTGTCTTGCCTTTATTGGCCAGGATTGCCTTTGCTATTCTAGGTCTCTTCTGGTTCAAGATAAATTTTTAGGAATATTATTTCTATTTTGTGAGGCATACTAGAGGCATTTTGATTGGTATTGTATTAAATCTATGTAACAATTTATAGAGCTTTGTAGTTTCTTTTACCATTAATTTATTTCCAATCCCACTGCACTGTGGTCAGATAATGTGCATGAGATAATTTTATTTTGCATTTACTTAAGCATGTTCTGTGGGCTAATATATGGTCTATTGCATAAAATGTTCAGTGTGCAGCTGAGAAGAATGTATGTTATGATGATATTGAATGGAGCACTGTAAACGTCTACTAAATTTGTTCACTGATTTGGTTCAGTTCTGTTATTTCTTTGGTGATTTTGTTGTCCACTGAATCTGTCTTATTTTTGACAATGAGGTATTAAAATTCCCCCATTACAATTGTGTTATTTCTCATTTGCTCTTTTGTGTCTATTAATTTTTGTCTTACATAGTTGGGTGTTCTCACATTTTGTGAATTCATACGTAGGATTATGGTTGTGATCTTGTCCTCTCAAAATTTTCCCCTGTCAATGATGTGGTAACTGCTTTAGATCATTCTGCCTTTGAAGTTCACATTGTCTACAAACAGAAAAACTACCGCTGCTTTTTTCTAGGTTCCTGTTGCATGCAGTATTATATTTTATCCTTTGACTTTAATTGAATGAATTCCTTTTTGACCTATTTTTCTTATATACAGTGTATAGTTTGATTTTGTTTCTTGATCCGTTCTGCCAGTCTTTTTCTTTTGAGTGGTGAATTCACACCTTTTATGTTGATACTTAAAATTGATATGTATTGGCATATCTTTGTCACGTCATTTTCCTGCTGTTCATTTCCTACTTTTCTCTACTTACTTGCCCTGCTGGGTGGTTTCTATCTGTTGATCTCAAACAGATTAAAGCACCTGCAAGCAGGCTTAGGGGCTAGGGGTTTGATCCCCTGGCCTGCAGTGTCAGCCCTGCCCCTGCGGCACCCTGAGAGAGCAATTGAGACTGGGTGTGGTGGCTTGTACCTGTAATCCCAGCTCTTGTAAGGCTATAAACAGGAGGATTACTATGAGTCTGATCTATGCAGTGAGACCCTGGAGAACCTGTCATAAAATACAAACAAACAAAAAGATATCTTTTATTTTTCCTGACCGTTGATAAAATTTCTTCAAATTTTAGTTTGTGAATATTTCTCATGTAATATGCAATATTTGTAATCATTAGAAAATATGAAATATATTTATTATGTAGGAAGATACTATGTAGAGTGTTTTCTTTTTATAACAGAAATTTTTCTTTTTAGACAGAAAAAAGTTTTAGTTAAACAAGAAAATTTACACATTAGTATTAAAACATGCTGAAAACTTAAAGCAACTGAAGAAATTTCAATTGTTTTATTAAATTCATTTTAATGAGAAAAATACTAATGAAACAGTTTCAAAACAGGTTAGTAGGATGGTTATAATTAATACATTGCATATATTGTCTTCATCGTAGTTATTCAGAGGACAAGACGTAGACATGATAACTTCTTAGTACAAACCTTTCTTCTCAATGAACTAAGAAAAGTAGCTGTGTATCTATCCTAATTATCATATATATATATATTTTTTTTTCACAACAAAATGATCTTGTATTTATACTTTTGTGAAGTTAGTAACACATGACACTAGGTTGCCTAGCAACTAATAGCTGGCCTTAACCAGACAGGTTGTTTACTTTAGGCGCTGGGCCTTGTCCCATCTATTTGATCTATTCTAGCTTCATGGCTCCCAACATACCTCCCTTCTTCGTTTTGTTTTGTCAGAGATGGGTGTTCCACTGCAGTTAGAGGAGCTGTATTTGGAGAAGTCTTTAAAGGATATTTTCATATTTGATGCCAGTTCAAAGACTGTAGAAAGATTGTAGGTACTTGAAGTCAGCACTAACCCAATATAGTCCAACAGACCAATACTGGTAGTGGCTTATCAGTAGAACTGGCAATTGTCAGAAGGTGTTGACTTGAGCCTTTTACAGCTCACATATTAATATGGGATTACCTTTTATACCATGAGGTTATATTTTTCTGCTGGATAGTTAAGACTAAGTTAAAGCAAGACATATATAACAGTGTAACTTTTGGATCTGACAAGGTCAGTCAGATCCCATTGGGGTGTATGCTGGAACCATGTATAGCACCTTGTAGATCTTTTGGCAGTATCAACCATCTGGAAGAGTCATGGCCATTGCATGAACAATTTGCTCTCTGTGAGAGCCTGAGATAATGTTTTCTCTGTAGGTGACTCTCCTTAGGTATACTCTACATCATCGATTACTTTCCTCTGTGGTCTCATAATCTCCTTGATCAGAAAACTTGGGACACCACTAGTTACAGGAGTCACAGCAGAGGTTCACTTTTGTCCTGAGTCCTCACTGACTTTGAAGGGTTAGGGCCAAAATATTGGCTATCCTTGTAGCCCATCTATTTCTCTAATTTTTGGTCTGCAAACTTTAGTTGTTAAACATCCAAAAGAGAAGTTTAATGATATTTTTACCCTGTAACAGAGGTAATGAAGTTTAACATCACTATCTTTCTGAATATCAAATGCCTTAGATATAATATGGAAGTGTTATTCTACAACAACCATGGATATTCTAAACTTTAAATCCCTATAGAATATGAAAAAACAATTACACATTTTTACAGAGAAATTTAGAAATCAAACCATATACAACATTGTAGCAGGATATTCCTATGACATTTTTTCTTATCTCTTGTTTTCTTTTATTACCCTTTTGTTTAAACATTTACATTAAAGGCAGTATAGCAAGAATTGATGTGAATTAGAAGCAGCACACATTTAGAAAACCAAAATGATAGCTATTTCAAGCATGGTTTTAGTGTTACACATTGTTATTCTTAGCATAGTTGCTTATTTCGCAGATACCAGAATATAGAGTTAGTCAGGGTGAGAATTCTACCCATTAACTTCTGTTTTGAAAAGCCTGATAGAAGTTCTTAGGACCATTGCCTTAACCATTTTGTTTATATAAATGTATGGTTTGGGCTGTGCCATATTTCCTAACTTTTCTCCTTTCTCTCTTTCTTGGTTGTTTAACCTTTGAGTTCTCGCTTTCCATTTAAGTGTGTTATACTTTTCAATTTTTTATTTCTTATTTTGAGTTCTTACATTAGGGAGGATCACTATGAGACTGATCTACGCAGAGAGACCCTGGAGACTCTGTATGATATTTATGCATGTGGGTGTTACCCTTATGGGTTGTGACCATCACAAAATTTTTGTTCATGTTGGACAGGATGTGTATTTATCGTAAGCCTTGCGTTTTCATCTTGAGAAGTAATCTCTCTGCAGTACTCCAAGATGCACTCATTTTTTAGGATCTTTGCTAAAAGCCCCCCAACCTGCTACATCTGCTGGTGCCAGCACCAGATGCTTTTTGGAGCCCTGCTGGATGCTACAGTGGCTTGGCATTGCACTGTGCTTTTGCAATGGCATCTGGGAGAGTGGTTCTGACACTCTGAATTACACTGATAAAACTTTTCACAAAAATTTACTGCTATCACATAAGGGCATGAATTGTCATGAGCTGCCATTGATGGTCACAGGGTTGATAGTTGTAAATATAGTTAGAGGAGCTGTCCTTTTTCAGCTGTATGTTCTGCACTGAGCAGTCCACAACCTGTATTTCCTCTTCTTCTTTCGTGGAGGGTGTTGATGTCCTTTGCAGGAGCAGGTACGATGATGCTGGACTCCTTGACTCTAAACTTGTACACCTGTCTGCATGTTTTGCTCTCAGTCAACCTGGCAATGGCACAGAAATTATCATAGTAAGTGCCTATGAGGACCTGAAACATGGAGGCTTCAGCTCTGCTCCACCCCACATTCTCAGGAGGTTCAATATTTGGCTTCATCTTTATTGGGGTTTGGCACCAAGAATTTGCTTCAGAGGAGCTTGAGGTTTTATTTATCCTTCTTTTCCTCCTCCTCTTTATCATTGTTCTCTCCCTCAGTTTCAGTCCCTGCTTCTCTGTCGATGTCAGTGTTCTTGGACTCTAGCATGCTGACCATAGGGGTCTTAAGCCGGCTGCTGTTGTGGGAGACAGCCTTGCCTGTGGTCCTGGGGGTGCTTGGGCGGGGTCTTTATCTGCTGTGCAGTGAGGGCAGCAGCAAACTCCTTCACGCCCTCCAAGTGCTGCTAACACTGTGGCCCACAGGGCTTATTGCCTAGAGCTGCTTCTGTGTTATTTCGCTTGTGTGTATTGGGTGTTGCATGAAAAGCAATCATATTTTAAACATCGCCAACGGAAAAGTGTATGAAATGAATGTAAGCCCTGCTCCCTCTGCACACTTAGGGTTTGGTCTGTCCACGTTCGGGAGGAAGTGCATCTGGGAGCTGCTGCTCAGTGAGTTCTTTAAATTTTTCCTTTAGCTCTTTTGCTGTGCCCTTATCTGGAAATACTGAGGATATGGCTTCAAAAATGTTATCAGAAGGAAATTTCCAACATAGGCAGCTTTCTTTATCATTCCGGTGGTGCTTCAGCTCTGTTGGCTTTTCTTCTTCATCCTCAGGGTCATCACCATCATCATTGTACTGACCCAGAGCATTCACCAACTGCACAAAATTTTCATCGTTTATAAACCCACACTCTCGATTTCTATAGACTTTGCCATCATAGATTTTTAGTAGTTTCTTAGTGAAAGTGCCATCCTGGTCTAGAAATTCATCCCCCACTTAAGGAATGTTAAGTGAAACAGTTTCATCTTCTGCCATAAATTCTGTTGGAGGGAAGACCAAGAATATGGTGACTGAGATTATTGCATCCAGGGTCTTTAATGGGATGACTTGTGTTGGAAAATCCAAGGAACTGGTCACCAAACACTCCCTAGTCCCGTGCAATGATCTCACAGAGGTTATGATGTTCACAGGCTGTATCCTTCACTGTTTCCATTCTTGATTTAAGATTTCTGTTCTTCCCAAAATTTTCTGGTGATTGGAACTAAACATACTCTTTACTTCCTCAGCTGTCTGAACCTCTTGTGCTGTTTCAGTTGCATGTACTCTGATAGCACACACTTCCACCAACAAGCAGGTCCCTTCTCTTGCCTGTCTGGTCCATGACTATTCTTCACCTAGCGTGCTAGCCTGTGCCACCACTGGGGCTCCACAGCCTTCTGTGTTGTCATGGGTGTCGGATGTGACCAGGCCAAATGTCATCTTTTTATTTTCTAATTCCAAAGTTTTTATTTTGTTTTCCCTTTGATCTTTGTAAGTTTATGTACTAGGTAGCTTCATCACTAGTGTCCAGGCCTCTCTAGGCAAGGTTTGTGCTGCAGGGATGTCTTCTGTATATAGAACTTTCTTGGTTTGTGTCTGTCCCAAGAACCTACCCTGTTTGTCTTTGAGCCCATCTCCCTCAGTTGTTGTGCTGTTTGGAGACAGAGAAAGGAGGCTGTTCCAGTCCCGTGCACTGCTGGCTTCTTCTGGTACACATTCAGCCTTCTATGTTCCTCTTCCATTGGTCAGTCTCTGTTTTCTCAGGCCATTTGTGGCAGGGTGGGGTAGGATGCTGTGATACAGTCTACTCCTTGCTCCTGCTGTTGCAGTCCCAGGTTGCTCAGTTCCAATTCTTACCCCTCACCTGAGGTGGGGCGCTAACTGCTCACTAGCTTTGCAAATTCTGCTGCCACTGTCACCCATCTGTGCTGTAATCTGTAACTTCCCTGTGCAAGACGGAGGCTTCCTATCATGTGCCTTTCTGCACATGACATGTCCTAGAGGTGTGGGGACATCCTGGGGCTGTACTGTCCTGAAGTACAAAACTATTAAATTCCAGAAGCCTCTCTAACCACAGGGTGTAGGGGGGTGGAGTTAGCTGTTAAATTTACTATGGACCCCAGTAGTCTTTAATCTTGTTTCTGGAGGTTCCATTGAGTGCTCTGGTGTACAAAAGGGAAAGGAAGAAGTGGAAAAAAAGAAGAAAATGAAAATTGGCATCAGACAGGAAGAAGTTCCTTCCAGCAGAATTTACTATGGCGGAGGGCAGAAGATATATCCCAAGTCTTCCCTGTATGCCTTGATTAGACACATTCTTTTAATATATCATTTTGAGGATGTGGAGGACATCTATGGCAGCTGGGTGGGCTGGCTCCCTGGCCATTTTATTAGGTCCTTTATCTATGTCTTGCTTGGTCTATCAGTCTCTTATGTCCAATTGATTTTAGTTTCAGAATGTGTGTCCCTTCTCTTCCAAGTATGTTTTAGTTGAATTTCTCTAAGCATATATGAATGAGGCTCCTGTGTTCAGCCATACTGTCTACAGCACCTTGTTAATGTTTCAAAGATGGGCCTTTTAGATCTTAGGAGGTAGTAAGATGGATTGCTTTTTAAATTGGTTTTAAGTATTTTGTATTTATAACAATCATCATGTTGCAAAATAACATTGACTTTGGAATTGCTTACTTCCTTTTGTAGTAATTCAAAAATATTATGACAGCTATAGTTTTATAGTGAGCATAAAAACCAGTGAGGTAAGTTCAATGAAGTAAAGTTAGTGTTGGAAGTTTTATTAACAAAAATTTTAAGTATTAACACATGAGTTACAATTCCCATGTGTTTTTAGAAATTTGCTGGAGCTGAACTGAACATTAAATATTGAACTTTGGACTAGTCACTTAAAACCACCTAATTTTAGTGTAAGAAGTAGCCAAAAACTTAAGTATGAAAACAGACTTTATAAAGTTGGCTGTATTATTAACCCACATGTGATATGAATTCTTCCATGTAGGTGATGCAAATTACTCTTAACCCAATCTTGTTGTCTTCAAGTAGGTGGCATGTGGGACTTGGGTATGATTTTTTGACAGGTAGGTAAAACAAATGCAGCTTTACAATCTGAAAATCTCAACTGTGTTATTAACAAGCTAGTGATTGTAACTTGATTGTAACTTAAGTTTTAAAAGAATAGCATATGGTTTTATAGTGCTAAATATCTCTGGATTCTATTTTTTGAATTGAAAATATATAATGAGCAGACATAATATTAAAGTATACTATAAATTATGAAGCACTTTATAATATAACCATTATTACTTCTCCGTGTGGTATCTAAATATTTTTAAATATATTGTAGATTTTTCTCCTTGCTTAGTGTATAAGCTTTCCATTGCTAGCTGGATGCCAGAATACACGGGCTAGCTTATATAGTCCTTTTTGGCCCAAGCAGTAGAAGTCCATGGATTACAGTGACCATTAGAAGGATGAATACCTCGCAGACATTAACTGGCTGCTTTCAAGGGCTGAAGGCTTAGCTGAAGTGACTGAATCTCTTGTTACTTATGATGGAGAATGAGAACATTTTTATAACAAAAACCCTGAATTTCAGGTGTCTTTTAGAAAAAAGACTTATCTGGGTTTTCAGTTGTAAGCATATCCTCACCTTACACTTTTGTGGATATAATCTCAGACATGTGCATCTGACTGGCGGTGACTCTGTAGATGTGCAGAAGACACCCTAATCAGTCTTATGGAGAAATGTTAATCTAATTCCAGGGCTACTCATCTATACCCAGGTCAGACTTTAGTCCAGGCTCTGTAATATCAACAGCTTGGGAGACCTAGAGTCCTTTGCCTTTTGGGTATTTCCCAGCCACCTTAAGCTACAGGTGTCTAATCCTGAATTCCTGATTTTCTTTTCTTATGCCTGATTTTCCTTTCCTAGTAACGTACTATAGAAATGATCCCTGAAAGTATAGCCTTTGATTTTCCTTTCCTATCACAGGCAGTAATGCTGTTATGTTCTGAGTTGTTCCAGTCAGTAATTTAGGAATTATCTTTCATGTTTTCCTTCCTTTCACTCCATAATACACACTCAGTTCTCCCAGCTGACTCCCGATGACATCTCAAAATATATCTCACACAGCCCCTTTTTTCTCTTCACTGTTTTCATCCTGGGTGGGGCAGCTATGCTCTTTCTCCCTCGGGTCACTGTAGCAACTTCCTCCTTATCCCCAGCTTCCATTTCTGTCCCTTGGTATCTGTTTTCTATAAAACAACTGAGGGAATTTTTAAGAAAATGTGCATCAAATTGCCCATTCTTGGCTACTTACAAGACTCTATAGGCCTTAATAATGTGCTTGATTTCTGCTTCAACAAGGTATGTATTCTCCTGGAATATTTTTCTCAAACCTAACAATTCCAATTTGTTTTTAATATGACTTTTACTTAAGTTCTTAGTTTTCATATTTGTATTACTCTTCTTTTATGTAAAACTCATCAAAGATACAGATATAATACATATGTGTTCAGACCCACCCCTAACTCTGTACCTTTATGGTTCAATAAGGCAGAGACCATCTTGTTTAAAAGGCTGTATCCCCATCACCTAGAATAATGACTGTTATGAAATAATTTCATATTTGTTGAATGAATGATTCCTGTTACTAGAAATAAAAAAGAACATCTACACATATCAAAATAGCTCTAGGAGTCAGAGTTAATGGCATAACTGAATATAGTTTAAGAGATGAACAAAGTCCCATGTATAGTGCCATTTTTTTGGTAGCTACAAAGCTATTTTTATATGATTACAGATTGATATGAACTTTTTTTTGAGCAATAATTATTCTAAATTCTTTCACTAAGACTCCAGAGACTCATAGTAAATGAATCACCTAACCAGTTCTTCATAGTTGGCAATTATTCAGTTCTCTTTTGCAGAATTCAGTAGCATCTGATTGTGAGATGGAGGATGGCTATGGTTCTTCTGCCTCATATGACCTGGTTTCCATGTGTGGTACATCTCCATGAAACAGCCTCTCCGAACGCTCCTTCAAGTCTAGCTCTCTGTCCTTTTGAGGCCAAGAAAGTTTCACACTAAGTCAGTGTGATGGTATTTCTTGTGGCAGGGTTCAGACAGCCTTATGTTTGTTTCTGGGTAGAAACCCTCCTTGAAGCAAGGGAGATACACATCATAAGTCAAGACTCTGTTCCAGGTGCTAAAACTTTCATAATTTTTAGAGTCATTGACCTGCGGTGACAATATGGTAGTCATAGGGCAGCATACATGGCCACTTAGTTCCTGAAATGTGGCTGGTCCCAATGAAGATGTACTGAAAATATAAAATAAATGCTCAGTTTTGAAGATAATCTGAAATGGAAGATGTAAAATATCCATTAGTATATTTCATATTGATTATATTTTGATAATAATATTTTAAATTTAGCAGGCTAAATGAAATATGCTATTAAAACTAATTACTTTATGAATATGGTATTTGAAAGTTTAAAGCTACAGATGTGGCTAGCATTATATTTATTTTGAATACATGGGCTTAAATCTTGTTTCCAGAAGTATGGGCATGCCTGTGCAGCAGTTCTAGCTAATCTGTGCACCTCAGACACCACTCCCTTTACCTGCTGTGTGTTGGGGGTGGTTCACTCATCATGCCAATTATGTTTCAGATGTTCATCAAACACAAAGAATATTAAGGTTCCTTTGATACCTGACTCTGGAATGTTTGCTTTTAATTAAAGTCTTTCATAAGCTAATGAACTCTCCTAGAGAATGTATTCCCAGTTGGGAAATACACCCACCCACTCACCCACCCATCCACGCAGACCTCTTGCCCATTGATGCACATATCGCAAAGTGTATGCTAAATGAAATATTTTAAAATAAATATCAAACTGTATGAAAATCTGGTACTTGTCAGAACAAAATCTTAGTTATTGGTTCTCTTCTCTTCCTGAGGACTGTTGATCAGCCACCTTTATTGAATTCCTACAGTATATAAATCACTGGATTAGAGGCTGTGGAAAGTAGAATAATAAAATATAGTAACAATAGCAGAAATTTATGGAGTGTTTCTAGGTTTTAGGCACTGTGCTAAATACCTCATACGTGTTACTTAGTTTAATCTTCAAAATAACTAGATGCAAGAGGTAGTACTAGCCCCATAAGACATTTCAGTTATGTTCCCGATGTTTGTAAGGTCTGTGGGTAAGTCTTTTGCCTTGAATTGGCTGAACTTAGTTTTGCAGTGCAGAGGATGTTAGAAAACACTTGTTCACAGCAGAGCCCCTTGTTTACTCAAACAGAATTGTAGCAAATGGGCTTCATGGGCCTCTTTTTCTCTTTCCCAAGGGTTTGTTCCTTAGCCCCTGTGCTCCCTCCACAAGACCTTACTGGTTTTTCATGTTAATTCTGTTCTTGGCTTTTGTCATTCCCCCCTTCTTTCAATTTGGGATTAAAGGAGTTAGGAAGTAGATTTTGTTTAGAAAAAGTGGGTAGGTTATAATGGCCTGTTTCATCTATTTATGTTAATCTCAAAGACAAATCTTTCTAGTTTATTTTTTTTTTTCAGTTAAAAAAATCCCCCCCCCCCTTTTTTTTTAATCCCTGGTACCACTACCACAATTTACAGGGCAATATACCTGATGTTATTGAAAAGAAAAAGACAAAGTTACAGCAGATAAAAGAACTCAGGAATGTACATCTAATTGACACTACATTGCATTAATCAATAGCTGCACTTTTTGCAAACAGTCCTGAACCAGAAGGGTTTCCTGCATAAGGTACAGTAACTTTTCTGACTGTGGATCATCATTCCTTCTGTGAAAGATTTTTACAGTTCCTCTAATGCATTTGGGATGACTGCCTCAAAGTAACCTTCAGCTTTCCTGACAACTCATTCTCTCCTGCTAAAAATTGTAGCCCTTTTCTGTTTTTTTTTAAAACTTTCTGCTACCATATCCACCACTTATACCACCAGATCTATAACCACCACCGTAGTTACTGCCTGAACTTCTTCCACCAAAATTGCCCCCCTTCATGGGTCCATAATTTGACTGCAATTGTCCACTATAATTTCCAAAATCATTATAGTTTCTACCACCACTATAGTTACCACCATCAGAATTTCCTCTGTTGTAACTATCATATCCTCCTCCACCACCATGGTATCCCTCACCTTGGTTTCTCTATCCTGGTCCACCACTACCATACCCTCCTCTACTGCTGTGACCAGGACCACCACCATCACCTCCAAATCCAGTATATGTGATATCACCTCCTCCACCATCATAACCTCTTCTTCCACCAAAATTTCTCCCATGGCCAAATTTCCCTCTACCACCTCCGAAGTTTCTTCCATGACCCATAAAGTTGCCAGATCAACCTCCACAGCCTCTTTGTGATCCAGCAGACTGTATTTCTTATTTAGAAAGAGCTTTTTACAGTTCACAATAGTGCCCATCAATAGTGTAATGTTTCTGAATGACAGTTTTATCAGAAGTTACAAAAGTGAATCCTTTCTTTTTGCCATACTGCCTGTCTTCCATAACTTCTATGATTTCAATCTTGCCATATTTTCTCGAAGTAGTCTCTCAAATTATATTCTTCTGTATCTTCTTTAATACTGCCAAAAAAAGTTTTCTTCAGTGTTAGATGGGCACCAGGCTTCACTGAATCCTCTATAGAAACAGCTCTCTGTCATTGCACTGCACACCTATCAACTTTGTGTGGTCAAACACACACTGCTGCATCCACCTCTTCAACATAAGAGCAAGTCAGAAAACCAAAGCCTCTGGAGTGTTTGCTTGAGGGCCTCTCATTACCACGCAATCTGTGAGTGTGCCCCATTTCTCAAAGTGTTCTCTTAAACTATCATTGGTACTTTCGAAACTGAGACCACCAACAAACAGCTTCCTCAACTGCTCTGGTTCCTTTGAATCGTGGCCCTCCATTTTGAGATTGGACTCACCTCTTTCAATCTGAGTTCAGTATCTTTCTAGTTTTAAAGAGTCCATCTTTTAGCAAACCCAGGAATAATTATAATAATTTTGGAGTACTTTAATAGGCCCCACTGTGAAGCCAACCCCTATTGGCAGTTGAGGGTTAAGTGGAGAGAGGATCTGACTTTAGGAGGTTCTTGAGGACCCAAACTCAGCTGATATCTTGTAGTTTTACCATCTGGAAAATGGGGTCTTTAAAATCTTTGAGGGAGGAAAGAACGTGGGGTGGTGCTGACAAGAAGTGTGGAATCTCACTTCTGCTTGAATTTTATGAGAAAACACTAGGCTTTTATGTTTTCATAAAGGAGCTAGGACTTCTGATCTGTCTCCTGTTGAAAAAGGAAGAGTTGGGTATGAGTGAGAGCTAGTGATTATCACCACAGCAACTTTGGTTATTTTAGTGTTTGTCTCCTTAGAGGCTGTGTACACTGTGCACACATCCAACTTTGAAGCTGTCTCATCTGAATTTTTGCAAGATGAGTCAAACTCAAACATACTCTTAACAAAAGTCTACTATTAAGGAAAACAAACAAATGAAAGCTTGAAGGTGAAATAAAGCTGTATTGAGAGAGCTTCTGAGAGTGTTCTGGTTTCACTTTCTTTTAAAGTTGTTCTTTGTGATGCAAGTTTATTTAATTCCGAAGTGTTGTCAAGTGAGCAGCATTTAATCTGTGAATGTTTTCAAGTGGCCCCTTTTCCCCTTTCAAGTGTTTTGCTCTCCAGCATTGTTGTAGTATTCATTTTAAGATTGAACCGAACCATTAGATATTTAAAAATTATTTATAGCACATAAAATAGCACTTAGCGTTTTGTCACAATGTTGGAACCCTTTCTGAAGGCCCCTGTAAAATGTGCCTGAAGGGTTGGGAGCCTTTTGTATATGATTTTTAGAAATATAACTCAGCATTGAAACTGGTTGTAATTCCTGGGTGCTGACATGAAGATTAATAGTGCTTAACTCTGATTTTGGCAATTTTTGCCAATTTCATTACTGTAGTTTTTTCTTTCAAAGTTATTATCTAGAATTGCAGGATAACAAATGTTTTATACTGTTAGATCAAAGGTTAAAATTTCATATATTGCATTGTCTTAAGAGCAGGCATGCGTGCGCGCGCGTACTCTCTCTCTCTCTCTCTCTCTCTCTCTCTCTCTCTCTCTCTCTCTAAAGGAAGCGACTAATTCTCCCAAAATGGAAAGATCGTCCTATCTGTAACTGTAATGACTAGTTCTCATGTGGTTAAATCATACTTAAAACTTAGGAATTCAGCCTTACCTAAGTTTCTGTACTGACTGTATCATATAGATCTAATTTTCTTTTTGTGGGAAATGATAGTGTTCTTTGCTTTGCCAAATATTATTATTGAGTCAACTGCCAATGTTTAAGAGAGAGAACATCAAGGGTTCTTAAAATTATTTGGTGTTGAGTGAAGAGGTAGAGAAAGGTATTCCATATTCCCAAACATTTTAACCTTTATGTTTCTTCCTGATGTTGGAATATAATCTAGATGAATAAGCTTTTCTGATCCTTTCAAATATGATGTTCACTATAGAGAAATCAGGATATCAGTAGAGGGAACTTTAATTCCACTTATTGATAATCTAGTTTGGGAATGATATATTCTAATTTTTAATATAATACATTTTCCATGCCTGATTTTTCTTGTCTTTAAGCTTCTGTGCACCAGAAGGGCTGTGTGCCTGCTTGTGGTTTTGTACCATCTGGAAGTTCAAATTTGACTTTAGAAGTGATGTCATACTTGCTTATTGCAAGCCAGGCTAATGTTGGTTGAGAATTGGATGCAGTTTAGGTCAAAGTTTTGCTTTAGAAAAGGGCTTCATTTCTTGATTCTAGGAGAATTTGTGAAGCTATAAAGATAGAGTGCAGGTGGTTGAAGGGTATGGTCCTAATTCCTTTAAAGTTAAGTACATGCTTTCTGGCACATGGAAAATAAACTAACAGACAGAGGATCTTGGTTGCCATAGAATCCCTCCTGCCATGTTGTGTATGAGTGTTGCAAGTACTGTGTCGATCACCGCCAACCCTGCTCTGGTTTAGTCCAGGAGAGATATCCTCACTGTGTAGGCTGCTTTTCATCTCCTCTCAGTTCAGGAAGATGTATCAGGGCACTGACAGATCAGACATGGTAGGAAGGTGCTACAAATGTTAAGTAGATTATTCATCATTATAGAATCTTTTTTCTAAACTCTCTAGCACCAATCACTATAATTTACTTTCATTATAGTTTGAATGGTTTGCATTTCCTTCTAGTTCAGATATAGACCATGCAACTCTCATAGATAGAATATGAAGAGAGTGGGATATGGTAATATATTTCTTCCCAGAATCCTACAGAGTATGCTTGTATATAAATATATATATTTTATAATGCCTATTATTGGTTATAATCCTTTCTAGCTGCCATTATAATAAAAATGCTTAGCGCATCCTGCAATTTCTGTGAAACTCACCAAATGCTTGTGCTTTAAACAAAACAAAGAATCATGTTTTGTTACCAGATATAATGAAAAACTGTAGAGAAGTAGTGGGGTTGTTCCAAGTTTATGGATGAAAACAAATAAACAACAGTAAAATATTTAGAATCTGCAATGGCTGAGTCTCAGGCATGGATTTTCATTTAGAAAAGCAAATATGTTCAGGATGCAGTTATTTCTCCCACCTTGAGAGTCTCTTTCTCTATACTGCCATTATGTGAAAAGAGATGATATGTGAGGAGTCTGTCTAGTCCCAATCCATCTTCACTCTTAGTGTTGTCAGGCCCTTCTATCCCCTGGGCTGCAAGCACTGGTCACTATCCATTCTTTACTTATCTTTATCTTCCTTTTGGGGTTGGAAACTAGAAAACCTCTGTATTCATCTACCTGCCATCACCACTGACCTTTAGAAATAGAATTTTGGCACCTACTTCTTGGAAAGGGTAAGCAAAAGCAGTCCTGCTCCAATAAATTCTTTAATGTCATCATTCTTCCCTTAGGTAGTTTATCAAAGACTGATTCCTCCCTACCATCGCATAAAGCATGAGGCATTTAACCGTGTTTCTTCTCGCATTTCGTTTTATAAATGTAAAAGCTTTGATTGAGGGCTGGCTAGGGGAATGAGGGTTACTGGTCCCTGGTCCTCAGAACTAAATAGAGGCTGACCTGGACGTAAGACCCGAGTCTTTTTTCTCTTATTCCCAGTTGCTTTTTGACTTAGTGTCTGCATAGTATTTGTGTATCTGTTTACTTTGGTTTATTAGAGTGTTCTTTCATTCTTTAAAAACATTTGTCTTTTCATCAAAATTCTAATTTATATATAAAAAACCCCAAAACATTGAACACAATTTATTATGAGCTACAGCAACCATCTATAGCTGGTCCCATTGGTTGTTCTCAAGGACAATTCATTTGAACTCATTTACTTCAGCTCCTTTGACCTCTCCATTTCTATCTCTACTACCTGGTTGCTGATGTTGCTGTTATTTGTTGATTTTCTGATTTGGAGGGCTTGGATTATGTAACTTTCATCATGCCAGTGCCCCATTTATAATATACCTCCTTTATTCTCCTAGAAGTACTATTTTGAAATCTGGTTGCCAACCTTATTTTGTTATTGTTATTATCTTGGTATTTCTAGGAAATGAAGAAGATTGCTATAAATTGTTTCTTAATCCTTAGTTGTGCATTTGTACATTTTTCAATTTCACTGAAATGTAATTATGAACTATATTGAAGTATAAATGAAACTATAGTATACAGAGTTTGTGATAAATCTGCTCAACATGTAAGCCATTCAGTTTAGAGAATAAAAGATTCCCCACTTGCCCTTTGCCATCAGCCCTCACCCCTCCTACCTCTAGCAACCACTGCTCTCATTTGTGTTACCACAGATTACCTTTTTTTTTTTCAATTTTAAAGAAATAATTACATAAGCCTTAAGGAATCTTTTTATTTAGCTAGCTTATGATACTTCATCTATGTTATTGTATATATCTGTAGTATATTTCTTTTCATGACTGGATGATATTCCACATAAATACACCTCAGATTTATCTGGCCGTTCACTTGCTGGTGGATATTTGGGTTGTCCAGTATGGTGCATTATGAATAATGCTCTTATGGACATTTCTATACATACCATTTTCTGGATTCACTTACTGTGTTGCATAATATTGATTTGTTATAATACTCATAACATGTTCCTATCTCATATCAAAGGGACTAATTGTAAGGTACATCATGTATCCTTTCCCAAAGGGCCAGGACAAATCATTGGAGTGGTAACTTCCGGAACCCAGAAATGGTTCTAACTCTGACTTTGTAACCTTTACATCAGGTCACATATCATGGTGTCTTTAGCGATCACAGAAAATAAATCATGATAGTTATTTAGTTAATTTGAATTTCTATAACAAAACCCCTGGATGAGATGACTTGTAGATACCTGCCATCTACCTCGTGCAGTTCCAGTGGCATCGAAGTACAAGATCAGTGTGCTTGAGCCCTTATCTGGTGAGCATCTGCTGGTAGCCTCACAGCTGATGCCTTCTTACTGTATTCTCACCTGCTAGGAGAGGCCAAAGAGCTCTCCCTTGGGGCTGCTTTGTAAGGAACACAATTCTACTCACGAGGACTCTGCTGGCATTTCCTGATCTAATTCTCTCAGAACAAACCCTCTCTTATATTAATATTGTTACCTTGGAGATTAAATTTCAACATAAGGATTTGGGAATGACACAGAAATTCTTATGATGGCAGTAGTCTCTATGTTATCATCATCAGCAAAACCTTTCAAAGAAAGGGTCTAGCTGTTTACAAAAATATCTAATTAAAAAGTAAAGCCTGTGGGAACAATATATTAGATAGCATCTTTCTGGTGAGAATATTCTCCTTGGAAACCTCATGACCTGTTAACCTATAAAAATTAAGGACAGTAATTCTTCATGTAAATTGTCACAATTGCTTTTTAAAACTACAATAGCGTGCATTTAGAAACCTGCATACAAATACAGTGTTATAGATCAATAAAGTTCAAAAGCTCTAGAGGACTAACTTTAAAGTGGTCATTTAATGGTTTCATATTCTTTGTATTGTTTCGTTTTTCTACCATCACAGTGGTTTTTTCTTTTACTTTCTCTGATGTGGTCTGAGTAGTCTGAAATTATAAGTTCTCAACATCTGTGATGTTGAGAATTAAGGCTTTTTTTTTCTTTGCTGGCTGACACTGCCTTACGGGTGGACCTTTCAAGGCATGTGGAGCTGGGCATCAAACCATGGTCCCCTGTGCCTGACTGGGCTTGCCCAAGCAGGTGCTTAAACAGCTGAGCTAAACTACAGTCCCCCTGTTGTTGAGAATTAAAAAAAAAATAACCTTAGTTTCTACCTTTATTTATGACACTTAAAAAGAAATACATCTGATATTTCTGATTCATAAATATATTTCTCTAACTTTTGAGCTCAGGTAGAAATAGTAAATTTTTGGTATGTTTTTTTTTAAGTATTTGGAAAATGGTCTTCCATATGTGTAAGTGGAGAATGAGTGTTTCATTTACACATCATTTTCTTCTTCCAGCAGCTCTAACTTCCTCTCAGGAACTTGTAGTTTTCTAAATCAGGAGTATTTCTCTCCATGTCAGTCTTGTTCTTCCAGATGCTTGTTGAGGATACACAAACCATGGCCAGTAAAGTTTTGCCCTTCCTGGGCTATCAGGGGCTCAGGGTGTTTATTTGTGTGCTTTGTTTCTCAGCTATACAAACACACCATTTCCTGTAAGTGGGGGGAAGGAATATAGGATCAAATTCTTATTTCATAATGTCTTACTTCATGGACACTTTATCTGCTAAAAAGTGTCACTGTTCAGACATGGACACAGCAAGAACTTAAGGTAGTCGCCGATTGTTAAGACGTGTGGCACTGAAGTGTCTGCCAATAGTGGTTTGCTCATGCTGTGCTCAGGAGACATGGACTACAGTAGTGCCTCCCGAGGTATTGTGGAGGTGAACTAATAGCATCTTTTTAAAATCAAAGCCTTCTTTCTCTTTCCTGATTTCAGGTAGATGCACTGAGATTACGACTGGAAGAGAAGGAATCTTTTCTCAATAAAAAAACAAAACAGCTACAGGACCTCACAGAAGAGAAGGGTACACTGGCTGGAGAGATTCGGGACATGAAAGATATGTTAGAAGTCAAGGAAAGAAAAATCAATGTTCTGCAGAAGAAGGTATGTAGCCAATATAAGCCCTTAAAGTTATAAATTTATATTGCCTGTGCTTCATAATTTTAGGGCTACTTTGAATATATGAAAAATAAGTTATCTTTTAGCAGGTTAGATTAAGGACTATAAACTTTTTATTTATAACTATTTATTTAGTTATATCCTATCATATTTAATATGGCCTAATAAATTTTCTATTTGATTAGTTAAAAAACTAAATAGGGTGATTTTTTTAAACTTGCAAGCTTAAATACAAATAGAGGCAATTGTATATATTTAGAAGTAAATCTTAAAAATAAGGCTGGACAGCTAAGTAATAGACCAGGTGTTGAGCATGCACAAGGCTCTAGGTATAGTCCTTAGCTCTAGGGGTTTGGGGGTGAGGGCAAAATATAAAGTCCAGAGAATTAGGTGTATTTTTTTCATACTGAGAGTTGAGTTAATGTAATTTTGAGTCTTTAAATGTGCTTTAGAAACATGTTCAAATTTCATAAACTTTGATAGAGTCTTTTCTGCCTCCTGGTTCCTGGTGGTATAACAAGACCTCTGAGGCTTGGTAATTTATAAAGAATAAAAATTGATTGTCTCACAATTCTCAAAGTTGTGAAGTCCAGGATCCAGATCTAGGCAGGCTTGATGTCTTGTGAGTGCACTTTATTGCTTCATTGTTGAGAGGTGACCAAAGCTGTGTCCAGTGGGGTGGCAGTAAGAAGGCCTTTCTCCTTTACCTACCTATTGGGATTGCTAATCCCATCTATGAGGTCTTTTGTGTCCTGACTTAATCCTAAAGGTTTTATCTCTTAGTATCATCACATGGGTGATTGTTAACATGTGCCTTTTGGGGTCATAATCAAACTAAGGTAACAAACCTACATATTATTTCTGTGGGAGGAGTAACGTTTGAAAGCCATTGCTCACTTTAGTAAGTATAGAGTACATAAAAATTCTCACCATGGTGACATTACATGAAATGTTTAACTTCACAAAGGCCCTGTTTGTCTTCTTTCATTCAGTGGCTCACTTTCTCCATTGCAGGGGACCTTGATTTTTTTTGAGGATAAAACTATTGGATAGAAAAGCTTCTGTTGGAGAGGGACAGAAGGGGGACCCAAGCAGGTTGCCCCGGGACCTTGATTTTTTAACAGCACCACAATTCTCTCTCTCTCTCTCTCTCTCTCTCTCTCTCTCTCTCTCTCTCTCTCTTCCTCTCTCTCTCTCTCTTTTATTTTTGAGAATTCATGTTGTGTGCAGTTTTGGTAGAACCACAGAATGCCCTGTTTTTTTCTAAAAAAAGAAGAGAAACTATTTCCTGCTCTTTTATGAAAGCAAAAATGAAGTAGAAAGATGTAGAGTTCTCAGGTTAAAAGACAACTGTCATGGAAACTGGTTGGAAATTAGCAGTGGTCAGTAGGAGCTAGCTGGCCAGGGCAAGAGGATAAACAGGTATGTTGCCTGACACCAGATGTAGCTGTAGACGAATGAACAAACTGGCCACTCCTCTCGGTTTTGCTTTGATATCAGCAGCATCATAGCTGTTTTCTTGTATCTACCCTTAAGTTTTCTATAATCTGTTCTTAATTTAGAAGCTGGAATAATACTTTGAAAGCATAATACAATTTATGTCACTCTTGAATAAAGCTCTGCAGTCTCAACCAACTACATAATTTGTGGGGTCTGATATAAATGAAAGTATGGAGGCTGTTACTCAGAAGTTCACACTGTGGGATGGCAACAGCCGTGCACTAGGCCGGGCTTAGGGCCCAGTGCAGGGTCATGCATCACAGACCCATGAAGCTGTCCCATTCCCATGTTACTCAGGGTAACAGCGAAGTCCTTACATAGACTCAGTGTCCTGCATCGATGTGCTTCTGACCTGCTGTTTTGCTGTTCTTCCCTTTGCTTGTGTTACGTTAGCCTTCATGCTCTCCTGTGGAGACCCCAGAGGTGCTTTCTCAGGGCTCAGCTTTTTTTTTTTTTTGCATTTTAGGGAAGGGTCTACAGTGTGTTCAGGGTCTCACTACTAGATTGGACTCATAATGGTCTCCCTAGTTATGGCCTCCCAAGAGCTGGGATTACAGGTGCGTGCCATCAGGCCCAGGCTCAATTGTCATCTCAGTGTGCCCTTGGGGAGGCTTCATCCCTTTGCTACAGCTCTGTGGGGACACTTATCCCAGTCCTGCACTGCTTGGGCTAGGAGCTGTGAACCTGAACTTTTGAGATGTGCTATAAATGTGAATTATATAGTGGATTTCGAAGACGTTTTATGAAAAACACAATGTAAGAGCTTTTTAAAGTAATTCTTATATTAATTATATTGAATTAAAATATTTTTAATGTATCAGGTAAAAAAATTGTATTTTAAAAATTAATGTGATCTATTTTTACTTTTGTAATGTTACTACTAGAAAGTTTAAAATCACCTGTGTGACTCCTGTTGTTCCTGTTGGGTGGGACTACTCTAAATATATACTTGGCTCATGCTTTTACTTATTTTGGGTCTCTGCCCAAATAGTATGTACTTTGTTACAGACTTTTGTCCAGCACATGTAAAATAGCTTACCACATTCCTACTACTTGTATGCCTACATGCAGTTTTATTTTTTTAAATAGAGCTTATCCATCTGGCACATTTATATATCTTTAATTTGTTCATTTGTGTTACTAGAATATAAATTTCAGGAAGATAGACTTTATTTTTTCTACTGGTATATCTTTAGCACCTGGCATTTTTCATGTTCAATAAACACTGAATGAATGAATGAATGAATGAACCAATGAATGAATGAATGTGCTCCAGTTAAAGTCTTGGATAAGAGCATTTGATTGCCTAAGGCTAAGTGACATACCTACAGCCTTTTGTCAGGAAACCTTTTTCCTCAGAATATTGGTGATTTATTGGACTGGGTCATTATTTTATTTCCATTGAAATTTTCACTGACAGAGTCAGGGTCATTTGATTCCCCTCTCATAGTGCCAGATAAGTGATGCAGATTATTAGAAATGACCTAAACAGAGATAAATTAGCACCTTTGAATAAAAGGGGCTGTCTGGCAAGGACAGATAGGACTACCAGTGATTTTTACAATGATAGGTCTGAGAAATGTCCTAGGGTTACAAGAGCAAACTTTTCATATAAAATCTCTAGCAGTGAATGATAACAAAACCTGAAATCTGGGTGTATGTGTGTATGTATGTGGGTGTCTTGTGTGTCTTTTTTGTGTCTGTAAGTAGTGCAGAGTAATTAATCAATTAATCACCCTGAACTACAACCCTAAACTTTTTTTCATTTTTATTTTGAGACAGTCTTGCTACGTCAATAAATTGCCCGGGGTTGGCTTTAACTCTGTCATCCTCCTGCCTCCTCCTAAAGCACTGAGATTACCGCTGTCCACTAATACTCCAGTATTCATTCATTCATTCAGTGTTTATTGAACATGAAAAATGCCAGGTGCTAACATGAAAAATGCCAGTAATATTTACCAAATATTAAAAGCTGAGTAGTGGATGCTGTGCTGTACTTATGTACATTATTTGTTTACTTTTAACCTTAACCTAGGTGAGACAGGTACAATTAAAAATTTAGGCTTATGGGCCAGTGATATAGCTCAGTGGCAAAAGCACCTGCCTGACAAGTGCAAGGTCCCAAGTTTGATCTCTGGTACTGAGAAAAAAACAAAAATCAAGCTTATGATAAGCTTGTCTTTTCTCTTGTGTGATAAACCAAAGAGTAAATAAGGAGCTAAGTGGACGATAGACATTAGAAAGTAGGAAAAAATAGCCTTTTGGCTATTGGTCGAATAGCCAAAATAAAAATGTTTGTATGTGAGAAAATAGAATAGTTTAGCTAATGCATAGTAAGTCAGTAAACTTCATTTTCTTTTCTTCTTTTTATTAGAATGTTTTACTGTATCTGTACCATTGAGAAGTTTTATTTTGTAAAATTTTTTTTTTATTACCTATTAACCATATATAACAATCATATTCCTTATCATTAGGCACTTTTTACTGTACATAATATCATAATTTTTCTTTTTTACCATTCCTCTCCCCTCCCTTTTTTCTTTCTTCATGTGCAAATGGTTGTTTCCATTTCTTCGTTCTGTTCTCTGTTTTAATCCCTTTCCCTTCCTTTTCTTTTCCCTATTTCCTTCTTGTTCCTTTTCACATTTGAACATGCTTTTCCTACTTTCTAATATCTATCATCCATTTAGCTCCTTACTCTTAGGTTTATCACACTATAAAAAATATGATATTTAAATTTAGTTGTCTCACTTCTCTTAACATCATGATCTTGAGGTATGTATCCATCAGGGTTTTACTAGAGGTACAGATACAACACAAGATGTGCAAATGTATAAGAAATTCCATGATTGGCTTACCGTGGTCAGCCACAGAGTCAGATGAAGAAGCATGCAGAGGGCATCGGCACACTGCAGACCAAAGGATTCAGTCCAAGATTTAAAGCCCACTGCAGTGTTCTGTGCAAGTCTGTATCAGCAGGCTGCTGGGTCTGTGGTGGAAGGCTGGTGAGTCTTCACCAAAAAGCTGAAGGATCCGAAGCAGAAGCCAAGAGTCTGTGCTGGAGCCAGGAGATGATGTCCAAGCTGATGGCAAAGACTGGGGCTCCTCTGAGGAAGAATGGGACCGTCTGTCCTTCCTTATTCTCCTTTAAGTGATGAGTCACTATAGATTGTGACCTCCACACCTGAGGGTGTGCAATTGCGGAGCCGATTTAGTGAAACTCTTAGCTTCCCAAGTTGACAAAATCAACCAACCACTACAGGGTACATCCATTTGTAGTTGGATTTGGGGTGTGTGTGTGAGAGAGATCTGGGAATCAGACTCAGGGCTTTGCACTTGCAGGCAGGTGCTGCACCATTGAGCTATATCCCTAACCCATTTGTAGTTATACACTGGGTCACAGGGTTAATTTGCCTTACCATTTGAAAAAGATGGCCATATTTGTGTTTATGTGGGAAAATGGCTGCAATTGTATTTGTCACTGATGCAGAATTTGCAGATAGAAACAAACTTTGCCAGGTGCTTCTATTTGTGAACCACATTTTTTACAAATAGAAGGGCTGGCCCTGGAAGATGGCTCAGTAGAATAAATGCTTCCCTGGCAAGTGCGAGGTCTGAGTTCAATCCCTGGTTCTGCCAAAAAAAAAATGTCTTCACAAACTAGGCATATGAGCTGTTTCCAATATTTAATGTTTATAAATTGTGGCACAATAAACATGGTTGTGAGTACATTACTTGTAGTATGATGCACTTTTAGCTCTTCTGGAAGGTTCCCTAGAAGGTGCACAGTCAAATGGAACTCTAGCTTTAGTTTTTTGAAGAATGTCCATACTGACCTTCATAGTGGTTGTACCAATTTATACTCCTTCTATCAGTGGAGAAGGGTTTCTTTTTTTGCCATATCCCTGACAACATTTGTTATTGATTGATTCTTGAAGTCATCATTCTTTTTGGAGTGAGAGGGAGTCTCAGTGTTGTTTTAATTTGCACTTCTCAAGTCATGTTGAATATTTTTCATATACTTATTTGCTGTTTGTACTTCTTTGACTGAGAAGTGTCTGTATGTTTCAGATACCTGTTTTTGGATTGGATCTTTAAATTTGAAGGATCTGATTTTTTTAGTTCTTTTCTTTATTCAGGATAGTAGTCCTTTGATTTAGGATTAGCTTGTAAATTTTTTTCCTATTCTATGGGCTGTCTCTTCACTCTGTTGGTGATTTTCTTTTTTTTTTTTTTTTTCTGTGTAAAAGCTGTTTAATTTGATGTAATCCCAGTTGTTGATTCTTTGGAGTATTTCCTGTTTTGTTGAAGTTTTGTTTTACTACACCTATATCCTTAAGAGTTTTATATATTTTGTTTTATAGCAGATTAAGTTCTGTTTTTTTTTTAAATTTATTTTGGGTCTTTGATCCATTTCAATTTTAGGTAGTGCATGTGAAGTGATATGGGTCTACATTCAATCTTTGGCACTTGAAAAGCCAGTTTTCCCAGATCTACCTGTTAAAGAGGCTGTCTTTCTTCCAGTGAAGGTGTTTGCCCCCTTTGTTAAAGATACAGTAACTGGATGTATTTGATACTGTTTCTGAATCTTCTATTGTGTCCTAATGATTGTTGAGTCTTATTTGTTGGCCTGAAACATGATGTTTTTATCACCATAATTTGGTAGTGTAATTTGAAATTGGGGATTGTGCTACCCCCTGCCTTGCTCTTGGACATAGATGCAAGAAATTCTTAACAAGCTACTGGAAAACAGAATGTAACAAATGATCAAAAAGATTATACACCATGATTATGTAGGATTTATTGCAGGGGTACAGAGATCTTTCAAATTACACAAATTAATAAACATAATATACTACGTTAACAGAACTAAGGTTGAAAACCTTACACTCATTTCAATACATACACAAACTACATTTGACAGTCTTAACATGCATTCATGATAGAAAAACATCCTAAAGAAAATTGATATATAAATTTTTTACCTCAACCTGCTAAAAGCTCTCAATGATAAACCAAAATCCAGTATCACACTAAATGGTCAGAAACTGATGGGTTTCACTGTAAAATCAGGAACAAGACAAGTGTGCCTACTGTTGCCACTGCTATTTAATGTATTTCTGGAAATATTAGCCATAGCAAGTAGATAAGAAAAATAAGTAAAATGAATATGGGTAGGAAAGGAAGAAATTAAGTTATCATTATTTGCTGATGACATGATAGTCTATATAGAAGACCCCAAAAACTCCATCAAAGACTCTTAGAGTAAATAACAAAATGGGGCAGGATACAAAGTCAACACTAAAAAAAATCAATAGCATTCCTGTATGCAAATATAGGAATGTATATTTGTATAATAACCTCACTGTCAACGAAATTAGGGAAGCAGCATCTCTTATAATCCCTCTAAGGAGGGAAGTGGAAGACTATAGAATATGGAAAACTATAGTAATGTGAAACTGGAGATCAAGGAGAGTATCAGAAAACCAAAAGACCTTCTCTTTTTTTTTGGATAAATAGAAGCAGCGTAGTAAAAATGGCCATACTTCCAATACTGTTATACACACTCAATATAATCCCAATCAAATCACCAATTACATGTACTTTACAGAACTAGAGAAAGAAACCTAAAATTTATATGAAACTGGCTGAGGCCTTAAGCAGTCAAAGCAATTCCAGGGCTCCTTTTCTTCAGTTTTTATTATGATGGTACCAAGTGGGAATGTGTTGAGGAAAAACATCCCAGTTATTCCTTTGCCAGGAGTTAAGACTAAATAGTGCTACCTCAGCTCACAAACTTTTTTCTTTTTTTTTCACAATTCTGGTGACAAATCAAGTTTGATGAAAACCAAATCCATTTTCCAGATAAGGTCAAAATTGAACCTAATTATTGAATTTGGTTCAGTTCTCATCAAATTTGGCTTGCAACCAAAGTCTTGGAAAGAATTAAGCTTTTGAATTGGTATAGCACTGTAGCCTCATTCTTGTGAAATAAAAGACAATTATTTTTTCAGTGTTTTTTTTTTTTATATTTTAGTAAGGGTCTACAGGGTCTCACTACGTAGATATGACTCACAATGACCATAATGTTTTCAGCCTCCTAACTGCTGGGATTACAGGTATACAGCACCATGCCCAGTCTCCATCACTATCTCTGCATGCCCAGGGGCAGGACCAGCGGTATATGCTGAGAATCAAACCCCTGCAGCTGTGTCCTTCTAAGCAGGTGCTTTAATCCTCTGAACTGCTTGGCCGGCCCTTTTTCAGTAAGATTTGAAAATAAACGTTCAGTGCATAAATGCAAGATGATCATTTTTACTGATGAGAATATTTTGCAAAACTTTGAACTTTCTCTCACAGCCAGACTCAAAGTTTTGGGTACCAGTTTCAAAGTTCTAAGGCAAAGCCAGTCAGTTGTATATTTTGCTTCCTCTTGACAATGTGGTCATGCTCTCAAGTTTTTAAATCATGTAGAAAACAGATTTGGAAATGTTTCTTGTGTCCTGGGTGAGATTGCTCATCTTCAGGTTTATTTAACCATCACTAAACCATTTGTAGAGAAAATACAACCACTGGCAAACTAGCCAAGGGTCAGGAACTCTATTATACTTTCAGTGTGAAAGAAAAATGATCTTCAAGAAAATCATGTTCATCATTCGGGAGTGATTCAAAATGTGAAAGTAAATCAGAAGTCAATGGGCCAATGAAATTCTTCCTTGGGGGCTAGAGATTCCTTAGAGTTTTGACCACGTTTTTTATAATTGGATATTCTAAGGCAGATCTATCTGGATTGCAACAGCATAAGCTTTATGTTAGGGTTTGTTGGAATGGAAAGATGATAGGCTCATTATAAATGTAAGAAATATAATATTACCTTTCTGCCATTCTACCTTGTGTCTTAATGCCAGTAAAAATGGGTATGCTCTGTTCCTCGCTATACCTACAGTGGCAAAGCTAGCCTTTCACCTCAGATCTTTCAGACTTGCCTTGAAAGCCTTGGGTCTCCAAAGTGCTGTCTGTTCCATAGCCCTGTAGGTGTACACAGACATGATACTCTACACGTTTTGTTACTTGAAGGAAATGAAACTGAATAAATAGAGAAACCTCATTGATAAGACATCTCTGACCAACCTTTTCTAATAAGACAGAGATCTTACAGAATGAAATATTGGTCCTAATACCATATGTTTTGCATACTTCATAATGCTAAGATATAGAAAATTTCAGTAAAGGGCAAAAATATTCATATATAGGAAGTGTTCAGTGGACTCTTCCCTCTGGCTGAGATACCAAAGTCAAAAGAACAGTAGTTTTCAGAGTGTCACCACAGCATTCTCTTCTTACTTTTGAATTCAAACTTCAACTTCTTGTTGAAATATCATAACTTGATGGAATTGGACAATCAGCAGGTATAGAATGCTCAGGATTTTAGGAAATGGTAGCATTATTTTAACCAGAACCAATTCAGACCATTCTGCATTTCATAAAATTCTTATAGCATAAACTTATTGATCAAAACTTTTAGAAAGCTAGTAAAATTGGCTAAAATTTCTATCTCCACTTCTATCTAGGTCTTAGTCCTATGAATAATGAATAAGTTGGAAAAGGAAGGTAGGTGGTGGTGAATGGAGTCTAGAAGTGTAGTGAGTAGACCTGATCTTTTCAGTAGTATTCTACATGTTTGGAACAATCTAAATCAATAGTAAGCTCAAAGGTAAGGGTGCTGTGGAGGTATATATGATGTATATGTTGGCGTGTTGATTTTCTTAATGAGGTTTATTTTTTAAAAAATTATAATAATTAGGATAACAGGTACAGAATGTAAGGATTTCCCCATTAGTGTAAAGTTTAAGAAACGAAAGATTTTTGAATCAGTTGAACTCCTTCTCAGAGTTTAAATGCCTAGTGGAGGTTCTATACCTGTTATTTGTAGATGTCCTAATTTTGAATGCATGCAAACTCATATTTATTTCACATTTACTGAGTGTTTGCTATGTGTCAGTCAGTCACTATCCTATGTTCTGAAGTATCAAAAAGAAATGAAATATTCTAAAAAAGAAAGAAGTAAGGCATTCTTCAGTCCTGAAAATTTAGTTGGGGAGATCTGCATGGATAATTCTAAGTGTAAATTCAGTTAGAAGAATATATGGCATGTTATCCAACCACTTGATAGAGGCAGACAGCAGAATCCACTCCTGACTGCTGTAACAGAAAAGAAATTCACTGTAAGACCATCCAGAGCCCTGATATCTTGCTTATAGAATTTGTCTAGGATGTTCAAGAAGGAGGATAGCTCTGTTTGACCAAGAGAAGGCAAACACCACCATGATCTCATAACTAAGAGTATGGCCAGGTTTCTACTCTGACAGTTACAGAGTCAAGATTATCAGTCCAGAGACTGAGCTTCACATTTGACACAAATGCCTCTCATTGGCAAAATCTAACTGGACTCTTTCTCCAAAGGAATCTGGAAAGTATGGTTTCCAGATCTACCCTTGAGCTTTCTGCCCAGTTCTTGTGTCACTTACTTAGTGAAGTCTTTGCTGACATAGCAGTCTAGCAGAGGTTTTATACTCACAAAGAAGTGTTTTTTGGCTCAGTTCAGAATTCCGCATCCCCTTGGTGAACGTTGGCTTCCCTTATAGGGCTCAAATGACTATAAGTGCCCAACGTTGATCATCAAGATACCTCCAACTTCCTGCTAAATTCTTGACATGTTCTGGCCTTCAATCAAAATGAACTCAGCTAACTTTCAATGAATGAGAACTTGAGAGTGGAAAAATTGCCTTGAGATCTACTTCTGATCTAAGAACGTTGTTAACTGTGAGGAGAGTCATTTTCCTCAGTGAAATGTTAAAACCTCTTGCTTTTCCGAGTACTTTATGTTCTGTGTAGGCTGAAAGATGGAATCATCTCGTGAATAATAAAACTCAGGAGACAATGATTGTTGCTGTACCCACACTTAATACTTATGGCTTTGATTCCATTAGCTATGAAAGGTAAAAAATAGGACTTGAGTAAAGGAATTTAATCACTTTCTCCATTTTCTTGTTGTAAAATTTGTTTATTGGATACAGGGTCTCACAACATAGCTTGGACTTATAGTAATCCTTCTATCTCAACATTCTCAGCTCTGGAGTTATAGGTGTGCACCACCATGCCCAGTTTTGGGTCTGGCTCGGCATGCATGGGGTCCTGGGGCATACTGGGGAACAAACTTGGGTCCTGGCGCTTGCCAGGCAGGTGCTTAGACCGCTGAGCTACAGAAAACATCTTGTTCTACAAACAGAATGAATGGCTCCTTCTTTAGTTCTTCTGACTTACTGAGTTAGTGAGATCTTATTTATGAGAGTGCTGAAATGAAATTGGTGATCATGTATGATCTTTCCTAGTTAGGACAGTGATAATGTTTATTATAAAATGTTTATCTGCTATTTTGATTGAACCCTTATTATACACCAGACACCACTGTAAGAGCTTGCCTCCTTAGTTTATAATTGCTCATTACAACCTTAGGTGCCATCATAATCTCAGTCTCACAAAGTGAGGGGATGGTTTCAGAAAGCAGCTTGCAAGAAAGTGATGGAACTATTCTTAACACACTGTTCAGCTGGTTTTTATGTTTCTGCCTCCATGTAGCTACACAACTGCTTGAATAGTTTTCCTGAACTTAGTATATAGGGACACCTATTTTTAATACCTAACCAACCAGGTGAGATGCAACTGCCAAATATTAGGAAAATCAATGAAAAATAAGTTTAAACATAGGAAAAGTGTTGAGTGTGGTGATATATGCCTATAATCCCAGCTGCTAATGAGTACTGTAAATTCAAGATAAACCAGGAAATTTAGTAAGATTGTGTCTTAGCATAAAATGCAAAGCACTGGTGGCAGAGCACTTACGTAGTATGCACAAACCTTGATAACACCCCTTTTAAAAAAATGAGTAAAATACAAAACCATGTGTGTATTTAAGAGTGTATACAATAGCTGTATGTAAAAAAAAAAAGGAAAATAAAAACAGGGGTAGCTTTCCATTTTATCTTTTTCATTTGTAAAAACCTACTATTCCAAGCTATTAGGGTTATTTGGTTGGCTAAGCTTTGAACAATCACACTGGTCTCTTTTTTTAAAATTTAATTTAATTTTATTTTGAATAGTAAAAACAAAAACAAATAGCAGAAACAAAGACAGAAACAGGGTAACATGCAACAATACATATGTTACAAATTTTCAAAATAAGAATAGCTAAGTAACAGCAGTGTTCTATTATCTATTTTTATCATCAAATCTTTGCTCAGAGTAACAGTATAGTTATGCAAGATTAGACAAAAAAAAAAAATAAAAAGACAAGAAAAAAAATTAAAGTTCCCTAAAAGCAAGCAGTAGTGTTCACACTGGTTTCTTGCTCTCAGGGACCTTACTTTCCTTTGATTGAGAGTTGTTCACACACTCCAGAAGCTGCCTCAATTGGTTACTGTGGGCTTGGGTGCTGCACCTGCCTTGGGGCAGGTAATTTGCACTTTAATGTGAGGAGAAGCTTGAGCTGCTGCCACGCCTGCCTTGCACTCTCTTGCTCTTTGCGTCACCATGAAAAGTTGCCCTCTGCCTTGTGCCAGGATGCCTTGGAGCCAGCTGAGTATGAACTGAAATCTCCAGTAACTGTGAGCTACATAAACCTTTCCTTTCTTTAAAAAAAAAAAAAAAAAAAAAAAAAAAAAAAAAGAGTTGTTAAAGGACTCAGCTTTCCTGGCTTGGTCACAAAGAAACCTGTGAGTTGAGAGACTTCTCTTGAAGACCCAGGAGTAAGCAGACAGGGAAGGTCTTGCACTTTGCAGTGAGCTGTTCCTCTGGGATCTGGCTTGCTTCCTTGGTATAGCTGAGCTCACATTGCATCTGAAGCCAGGAACCAGGCTAGCACCCAGAATTTGGGGCCTCAGGCAGTAGTTCTCAACTCTGCAATTTTATAAAAATCTTTGCGGTATAGGAACTTGGTTTGGGTTTTCAATGGAGGTATTGCTACAAAGCATGTGGTTGTAACAATACTGTTTATGCCTAAAAAACATACTGATGTAGGAAAACCCTGGTCCACAGGAATCTTTTCCATATTTGCATGTGGATCACCTTACATTGGCTATAGTATTTCTAAAAAAGGTTTTCAAGTAGTGTTACAGACATTTTGCTGTCCTCTGATTCTTACCTCAGTTGATAGGCTTATGATTTACTTCTGTGCATTTTCTATGGCATTGTGTCAGGCACATGGCTATCTTGTGGACGTATGTGTGTACATATGACGTTAGATAATATTTGATTAGATAATATTGCCATTACTTTCTGTTTTATGATTACCATGTTTAAATATCCATTTTTGTAGTAAATGTTTGTAACACTCTTGAATTATAATTCTATTAAAATTAACAGAATTATTAAAATTGATGACCACACTGGTCATGACATCAGCTAATTTGCATAGGGTGTACTGCAAGGGACATATAATAGAAACAAAGTACCTCATTTATAACAGCATTGGGTTACCCAGCAGGTATTACTCAGCTTAAATTTCTGTGGTCAAATGCCAGCATTCTAGTCACTTGGAAATGTCTTTAAGACTAAATGGCTTTTATGTTATCTGCCCTTAGGCTGAAAATTTGATTTCTTCTATTTTCACATTAAGTATATTTTTCCTGATAAGATAAAATTACTTTTTCAATGTGGCTAAATGTAGATATAACTAATATTCATCTTAATGTTAGCAATTTCAAAAGTATTGCCTCGGTTAGTATTTGTGATTTTATGCTTTTATGTTTTAAATAGCATCTTTGGTCAAGACAATGTAAAAGAAAAGCTAATACTGTTCATCATGATTCGATTGTGATATCTAAGGCTCTTATGCCAATTAAATTCCACAGGACAAATAATCACCCAGAACTCATGACTTGTGCTCTTGGCTGATATTAGTTACCTTGATGTTAGTGGTGACCTGGAGGAAAAACATCACAGTGGCTAACTGGTTGATCATATTGGTCATGTTGCTCCAAGGAAGTAATATTTCAAAATACTTTCTGTTTCTTGAGCAAAGTTGGGGCTTTCTTGGTAGCCCTTTCTTTGGGAAATGGTGAACCCAAATCTCCTTTGTGTGCTGTATTTTGTTTTTCTTCTAAGAGATTTAAGATTTCCCTTCCCACAGAAATGAAATAGATAAAATGACACTTTGTTGTCAGATGAACCAAAACTAGAAAAATTCACCTTCTGATGCAGCAGTTAAAGAGATTTAGGAAACATGTTCACATAGTCATACATTCATTCAGCATTTTCAGGAGCTGTCTTCAGTGTTAGCTACATCTTTTTCCACATGGGTTCTTCTGAATACAATCCAATATCATTTGATTTTATTTGATTTGATTTGATTTTATTTTTTTTTTATTTTTTCCATTTATTTTTATTTTATTGAAATACAAATGTCAATCAGATAGTTTCAAAACACCATAACCATACAGAGTCGATGAAATAATACATTGCAAACTGTTTTCATAATGTTTTGGTATTGTACAAGGTGCATACATGATATTATATTTACAGGTATTTATGTAGCTGAATTATATCAAAGATTCAATAATTATTT
>PVKA01025371.1:0-33048 GCA_004027165.1 Ctenomys sociabilis | reverse complement strand
GAGCCATTTACAGCTCAGCATATTATTATGGCTTTACCTTATATACCTCGTTATTATACTTTTCTGCTGGATGGTTAAGTCCAAGATAAAGCAAGACCTATACAACGAAAAACATAACTTTTGTATCTGATAAGGTCAGTTAAGTCCCTTCAGGGTTTATCCTATAACCCTGTACCTCACTTTGTAGATCCTTTGTCAGTGTCAGCCATGTGGATGATCACGGCCATTGCTTCACCAATTTGCTCTCTGTGATTGCCTGTGAGAAAGTTTTCTCTCCATGTGACTCTGCTTAGGCATACTATACATCATTGATCACATTCCTCTGTGGCTCCATAATCTCCTTGATCAAAAAATTTGGGACACAACTGAGTTACGTGATGTTACAGTACAGGTTCCCCTATGTCCTGAGTCTTCACTGACCTTGAAAGGTTAGGGCCAAAATGTTGGCTGACCTTGAAGCCCTGCCATTTCTCCAATTTTTGATCTGCAAATTTAGATTGTTAACCACCCAGAAGAGAAGCTGTTTATTACCCTGCAACATATGCAGTTTGGTTTACTCCAACTATCTGTTTAAATTTCAAACATCTTAGGCATAATGTGGAACAGATATTTTTCCATCAAGTTTTTTTTTTCATCAAGTATTGATATATTGAATTTTAAGTCCTTACAGAATATGAGGGAAAAATTTTTTTTAAATAGTACATATTATTATAACAGCTAGACCCAAGCCAGGCATAACTGGATAAACTCAAACTGCACCCAAATCTCATTAGATGCTAAGGTTATAACTGCACCAAAGCTCTACACCAAAGGTCAGAGGTCAGTGCTATACAAAATGACAAAGACAAGGAGCAAAATGCAATCTCAGGCCTCGAGCCCACCCATGACAAGTGCAGAGGACACTAGCTCACTGAAATAAGTGAATTAACAGTAACAGAAGCAAAGAAACAACAGCACAAAGGTATAGAGGAACTCAGAGCAGAATTAATGCCTGAAATAAAAAAAAAATTTCTGAATATATAGCATCTGAAATAAAGAATCTAATGCAGAAACATATGGGGAAAACCAATGCCCACCCAGAACAAGTGCAGAGAACACTAGCTCAGCTGAAATGTATGAATTAACAGCATCGCAAGCAAAGAAACAACAACAGAAAGGCAAAGAGGAACTCTAAGCAGAAATAAAAAAAGAAATCTCTGAAATCATAGCATTGAAGCAAAGAATCAAATACAGACTTATGGAGGAAACCCAATTTGAAAAAAAAACTCTTCATTAAAAGAACTAATAGCTACCTCTAAAGAAGACATTGATTAAAAAAAATAGAGGAAATTAGAAGTATGACATATTCATTGAATGAGCAATACAGGAAAAAATAGATCACATGAAGCAGAGGCAAAGAGATATAGAGGAACTTAAAATCTCAATCACATTTTTAACACTAAGAAACACTCCTAGTTTTTTTTTTCTTCCTCCATAACTCTGCCACCAAAAAAAAAAGGGGAGTCCTTATAAATATAAGACAGGGAGGGGGTCTCGGGAGATAACTCAGGGGCTTAAGTGCCTGCCTGGCAAGCTCAAGGTCCAGAGTTTGATCCCTGCCAAAAAAAAAAAAAAAAAGCAACACAAGGACATGGTGGGGCTGGAGCTGAGGGTAGAGTGTCCAGGAAGAGGAACAGAAGTGAAAGCCTCCTCTTTCTGAATGATGAAATTCTAGGACTCTACCTTGTACCCTCTCTGGGTCTCCCCAGTCCTTCCCCTTTCTAGGCTTGTTTCCACTCTTGGAATCAAACCCTAGGCAACATCATCGCATCTACTTCCTCTCAGGAGGAGGTAGGACCCAGGCCACAAGGCCATAATCAAAGAGCACCCTGTTCCACACATGGCTACCCAGCTGTCCATGGAATACCACAGCAGTAAGGGTCTGGCCCCCAAACTTGTAAAGGTATCTAGAAATGTTCTCTTTAGACAGATTTTGGGGACCTTCAAGGGATAGTTGTTATCAAGAAAGCCACTGAAAAGAGACTTAAGATAAGAGATCTTTACTATGCTCAACTGGCATAGCTACCATAATACAGACCTCATTTACTAAAAGCTGTAAAACCAAACTGAATATTCTTAACCATCAGAACAGGGCTTGGCATGTGTATAATTGGAGTTCAAAAAATATTCACTAAATAAATAAATGAGACCCGAATAACTGAAAAATAAACATATTTCAAATGCATGTTATAATAGTAAATTTAACCCTAAATACAATGTACTAAAGAGAAATTAAAGCTTGTTTTATTACTATAATAAGTTATCTCATAAAATGTTTTTTTTCAAAAAGTGCCTTCTTACCAGCTAAGGTGTCTTCAATGACCCAAGTTTATCTGCCTCAACACAGGGAGAAGGGAAGTTTGGAAAGGAGACCTGAGTTTATTGCATGTTCCACTGGTCAGACCCAAGTCACTTTACTGGAGCCTCAGTCCTCATTACTACAGGAATAACAGTAACCACCCTGAGTACCTCACAGGTACATTGTAAAAATCCCATAGGATAACACAAATAAAAGTGCTTTGCAACTATAAATATAATAACATTCACTCAAAGTCTAATTACACCCACACTTTATCACTCCACCTTGGACCACACTCTTCCTACCAGGGATTTTCTGTCTGAGCAAGTCTTTCCTGCATTTTAAGGTCTAGTCTTTGCAAAGTTCCTAGTAGGATGAAAGACCGGAATTCCAACTCTTATTTCTGCTTCTTTACTGTTTATTCATGAATGTCACTGAATAAGTGTTCACACAGAGGCATGTAGGGAGTTTAAAACTCACAAGAGTCAATACAGGGATCCTGTCAATGGTCATATACTGAGTAACCTCTGGCAGGTCACTCTAATATCCCTAAACCTTATCTACAACATGATAATGACTCTGTGACAGATTTGCTGCTGGAGTGAGATGATTTACATAAAGGAATCAGCTCACAGCCTTGCACACTAAGCTCAATTTGTGGTTGTGATTTCTGTATACTGCTGCCTCTTACTGAATCTCTCTTACTCCCTCTCCACTAGATTTCAGTCATTGAGAGCAGGCTCCCTGTCCTATCCACTTCAGATCCCATTCCTACACCAGAAAAGGGCTGGGTTAGCATATTTTTTGACAAAAATACTTGCTGAATTGAGCAAATTAATTGCTTTCCTTCAAACAGTGCTCAAATCTTTACTGTAGTTCCATCAAACCAGATCAAGAAAGTCAACATCCATGAGGTAAAGTTCTCTCTTCTAACCTTATTAACTTTAAAATGTGTGAGTAATTCTCAAAGCATTTATCCTACGAAGCTACCTACCATCTTGAATGTACTACCTTGGTTAGCAGCCTAAAAATATTCCAGAGAAAGATCTGGAACCGCTGCCAAATCCTGCAGCACTCTCCTCTTCCTTGGGACATGAACTTTAATCTTAAAGATGCAGAGTATCAAAGATTACATGTAAGTTTGAACACAGAAAGTCCTCCTTAACATGATGGGGGCCAATGCTATTGGTACAAGTGAAACACTGCCTGATATCATGGTATCAAACTCTCCTAGATGCCATCTGCTTCAAACCATAAATAATATTATGAATATACTTACAACTTACAACATGAATCTGATTAAAATCTGTTTTAATAATTATTATAAATTATAATTTATAATCCATAATTTAGAAACTGTCAATAACAAAATTCTTCATTTCACATATTATCAGCAAGTATTTCCAATTGTTCTAGAAACCCTGTTAACATAATCGCTTCCATTATTTTTTTTAATTGCCCTGAAGATTACAAAAGAAACCTGTTTCCTGGGAACCATATCTTACACCCAACGCAGAAGCAAAGAATGAGCAGGCTGCTCATTCTTTCTGACTCACTACTATAAACGTGGTCTCCCACCCCTGCCAAAAAAAGAAAGTGGATCCTAAGCCAATCTTGTCTTGATATTATCATATTATCTTCCTCAAACCATACAGGAAACAGGAGAGCAGTGGTTACCTTTGAGGGTTTGTGCTCTACTCAATCCTGAGCAAGCCCTAGAATACTCTTGTTCCTCATCCTGCCCTTTTTCCCCTTCAAAATTCACTTCCTCTTGTGTCTTTACTACTTTTCTTGTACACAGAGAAACGGAGGCTTGGAGCAGGACTTCATTGGTGAACTAAATCATGATGTTTCATTTGTATAATCAATGTAAATTTCCTACTAGAAGGCCAATTCTTTACTTCAAATGGCTAAATCAAGTGGTACTTATAGAGAATTCAACTGGCCAAGGTTAGGGAACTGAGAAGTATATAATTCCAGACTTCTTTCTGGGCCATAGTACTTCACGTAAGCATTCACCGTCTGGCCTTTCCAAGTCTCTGAACAGTCCACAGGTGCTGAGAGTGGTGCTGGCCTCAGTCATGTTTTCCCCCTCAGTAGAAAGACCCCAGAGCCTTCTGTAACTATTCATAAAAGAAATGCTGATGTTTCAGACTATTTCATGCCTGTATCTATTCCACTTCTTCCCGGTCCTTTGCAGCCCACCTTTTTTTTTTTCCTTCAAAGCAAGACAGAGATCCTACTGAAGCACAGTATTCTCCAGATTTTGAATCTGAAGAACCATGGACTGGGTCTGAGTAGCAGCAACCATGCTACCTAGAGGCCCAGGCAGTGGAGCCCTCAGCATTCGTCCACACTGACTCTCACCATGACATCTCTCATGTTCTGCACCCTGGCCACACAGTCTGCACCCCTCACCCTACCCCCTAGGGATGTAGAACCTCTAGAATGGACAAGGTTAAGGCTTGATGCCACCAAGTATACTTCACTGACTCTGTGGGCACTTCACTCTTAAAGGCAACATCCTAAATAGTTTCATTTTCAGTTCCTGGTCTGCAGATAACAAAACCACACATCCAAGTTCCTTCAAGTATACAACTACACAGCACACAACAGCAACACTTGACCATCTGCCTATCCAGAGTGCCACACACTGTCAGTAGGTCTGGAAGATACTGCTTTTGACTCCACTTGTCCCTAACATGAGCCAAGAAGGAGGGGGAAAGGCAGAGCTCTTCTCCATGGCCAGAAATGCTGGTGGGACAGCAATACAAAGCCAGAAAAAACATGAGCTTAGGAGGCACTCAATGGCAGCTAGCGCTATGAAGAGGTGGCTCGGCAGACAATCACACTTTTATTTTCCTTACGCTTTTTGTCTGTAGATTTAATTTAATTTTGTCATGGCAGGATTAGCAACCAGGCCACAGAGGTGAAGGGACATTATAATAAGACAGCACATTAATCCTTTAGCCCACCCAAGGCAGAAGCTAAACCAAACAAATAGCAGCTTCCTGGAAATTGAATTTCTGTTATCCAGATGTCAAAGATGTAATACCCCAATTACACAAACTATTGCCAGTGAAGCATGCCAGCGAATATGCAATGTAAATGGGGTGAGCACAGAGCCACGAAACTGCACGGTCAGCATCTGGCTCTGTGAGTGAGTGATAATTAGCACTGTGTGTAGATACTAATAAACATTTATGTCTGAAATTACAACTTTTAGCAATGTTAATAAGGGATATATTGGCAATCTGTAAAATAAAAGGTCTTGAAAAGAGTGTCATACATTAAGCAATGACAGACATTTCCCGTTCTCACAAATCCCCCCAAATGCAAATGTCCACACTGCTCTGCTGAGAAATTAATTGACATAGGAACCTACCTAAAAAAATGGGTTGTGTTTCTTTGGCCTCTCCATTAACATCGTTGCTGAATTCTGAGCTCTTATATACCTCATGGTGATAATCTGGTATGAGAAAACAACCAAAAATTAGACTTCTACTGACTTCAAGATAGGAATAAGCAATAAAATCCCATTCTCTCCAATATTTATAATTCATAATTTATAAATCTATTTCCAGAATACAGTTATTCACAGAATTTGTGGCCATAACAATCCTTGAAACTTTGCTTGCTCTCAAGTACAGAACTTGAAGTATTAATTGGACTTTACAAAACAGTAATACTTGGTCACAGTTTTCATGGTAAATTTTGCCCCACTGATGCCAATAATTATGCTACTTTTCTTTGAGACAGCAAGTATGTTTAGAGGAGAAAGGTCTCACCAAATCATAGGCCAGCAGAGGTTTCCAAATTTATCTCCACAACCCATTTTTATAAACATATCAAAAGTATACTTCAGAGTCATCCAGAACTCAGCCTTCTCCGTTTACCCACAAAATCTCAGCCTTGAAGCAGCTTCAAGCAAAGCACAAATAGAAAGTACTAATTCATTATTTCAAATATAGTATATTTAAAAATAAATATTGTCACTTTTATACAAGTATTTCTCATTCAACTGCTGTTGCTGGTTTAATAAGCAATAGTTTATTTTCTGAATAAAAAATATACTGCAGAGCAGAAAGAAGAATCAGATCCTAATTTAAAAGACAAAAAAAACTTTCTATGTTGCCAGGCATGGTGGTACATGGCTGAGACAAGAGTATTTCTGTGAATTCGAGATCAGTCTGGCCTACATAGTGAGTTCAAGGCCAGCCAGGCCTACATAACAAGATCTTGTCTGAAAACAAACAGTTAAAAAAAAAAAAAACTTTCTATGTCAGTCAAAGTGTAAAATACAAACTTCTCTATGGAGGCTATCATGCTTCTATAACCTTCTATTTCCCCTATGTATGAAAAAAAGTTCCTTTCTTAATAGGTACTCCATTTTTTTTTACCTCAAACATCTCAAAATATAAAGACAGAATTACTCTCTCACTTTTAAGATAAATTAATTACTTCCCTAACAGCCATAAATCCAAAAGCAGCTGCATTCCTGAATGAATCTGATAGCACCAACTGGGCAGTCAAAGAGAGACACACACAGAGACATATTGGGGGGGGGCTTATACCATACAAATAACTGAGTAATTAACATTGTTGTGAGAATTTTTTTTCTTTTTTTTTTTTTTTTTTTTTTACAAAGAGAGAACACCCAATTTTGAATATATAACTATTTCAGGCCTCTTTCATTAAACAGTACCCAAACTAAGGAAAAAAGAGATGATTAGATCTTAAAAATGTCTATAATTAGACTATTTTTAGACCACCTCAAAGTGGGTTTTATTGGATCTACATCTGAGGTACTCAGCTTAGCTGGGAAAATTCAATTACTCTGGGATAGCCCTCCAATTTCCACCGGTTTACATGGGACTTCTGCAGGTTGTCTACTCCAATGTCAAAGCCTAACAAAACTACCCAGAAAAAGCAGGGAGGCTGCATGCCTTGGCTCTCACCTCCAGTTGATTCAAATGGGTCTAAACAGGAAAGATCTAAACTGAATACTGGAACTTGTGACACTACAATGAGAACAACAAAAGTCACCTGCTCCTCATCTAAGGCGACACAATACGTTGTGACAGGCGTGTTCCCCACCGCTCTGAGCTTCGGTTCTCATCATTTTTTAAAGAATCGAATCAAGAAGACTCTAACTAGCCAGATCGGACTCCACTTTCCCTGCCGACACGCAGGCCGGTCGGTGTGCGGAGTGCACCTGTTCACCCCTCGGGAACTCCTTTAATGACACTTGTCTGGCTGAGCCCCTTCCCACCCCGCAGCCAGCTAGAAAAGACGCTGTCAACAATTCTGCGGGGCTCTGTCACCTGAGGAGCTGCCTTCTTAAAAAGAACCACAATCTCACTCGCTCGCTCTCGCTCCCTCTCCCGCCCCTCCCGCTCTCTCTCCCTCTCTTTTTCTTCCTTTCTTTCTTTCCTTCTTTTTTCCCCTTCCCTCTGGGGAAAACCCAACAGACCCGCCCGAGCCCGGCGCAGCCGGCCGGCCTGACGCGCAGCTCTCGGCCGTTCGCGGCGGGGCCGGGGCCGGGCCGGGCCGGACTGGGGCCGGTGGCATTGTGTGCGGTCCCCGCGCGCCCCGCGACTTGTTTACGCTCGCCGGCGCCGGCCTTCCCCCGCGCAACTTTGCCCGCTTACCTCGGTTCACCAGTTTGAAGCTCTGGGATTTCCTGCTCCTCTTCCTCTCGGAGAACTCCATGGTGCGGCGGAGGCGGCGGCGGGGCTGAGGCGGCGGCGGCGGCGCGGGCTCCTGTCAGCGGCGCGGAGCTGCGGGGACCAAGGTCCGCGCTCCAGGCGGCGGCGGCGGCGGCGGCGGCGGGAGGCCGAGGGCGCGAGAAGTTGCCCCCGCGCGGCGCCGCCCCCAGCCCCGCTCCTGTGGCTCGCCGAGGCCGCCCGCCTCCCGCCGCCCGCCGCCCGCCGCGGCGCAACTTTCGGCGGGGAGCGGCCGGGCGCAGCTGCGGACGCGGCGGCCCCGGGGACGCGCGGCCGAGGGGCGGAGGGCGGCGGCGGCGGCGGCGCGGGCGCGGTGCGGTGCGGGCGGCCGGGGCGCTGACCGCCCCCGCGGGAGGAGACCAAGGAGGAGGGGCGCGGCGGAGGGGGCGGGCCGCGGGGACCCCGGGGCCACCTGCTGGCGGAGCCGGCCGCCGCCATCCCCCGGGCCGCCGTCCCCGGCCTGGCCGCGCGCGCGGCGCCCCGAGGAGGCGCGGAGGCCGCGGCGCAGCGCCCTGGGCCGGGCCCGCCGCGGGGCCTGGGCTCTCTGCCCGGGAGCGGTGCCGGCCGGCGTCGCCGGCGCCGGCGAGGGGGGCGGGGGACTCGGTTGCCGTCGGCAGGAAACGGGAAGCGACGCGCGGGCGCGCGGGTGAGAACTGTGCAAGAGTGAGCGCGGGTTCCGTGTCCGGCCGGGCCGGGCTTGGCTTTCCGAGGGGAGCCCCGGGAACGTGGGGCTTGCAGAGCGAGGCGGGGGCTCTAGGGGGAGCAGAGTCAGGCACCCGCAAGGCCTCTGCCCCTCGGTGTAAAAATGCCCAGATAACCGCCATCCGCGCAAAGTTGCTACTGGCCTGACGTCCTATTCTTCTCGGGAGAGCCCCGCAGCCTACAAGTACCCCTTTTTGCTCACAGCCTCTTCCGAGCGGTCATAGAGAGGAATTTTACACCACCTGGTGAGAGGGGTGTGGAGCCCGCCGGCACGGGGCGAAGTCCCAGCCTTGCGTTCCCAAGGCGGGCAGTGCGCGAGGGCTGCCCTGCGGCCTGAGGCGAGTGCCGGTGGGGGGCGGAGGATGAGGGGGCCGTCCTTTCCTGTGGAGAGAGCCACCCTAGATCCCTTCCGCATGAACGGGGCCTCCCAGGACCGGGCCTGCCGTGGAAGGGGAAGAAGAGCTACGGTACCTTGGCTTGCACGTTAAACCAACAGCAGGGTGGGAGCACGCCAGGAGGAATGGGTGGCGAACAAGGAAGGGCCTGGCGAGGTGGGAGCACCTAGCCTGCAGGTGAGAGGAGGAAGGGTCGCTCCGTGCGACAGATTCTTAACTTTTTTTGGCCATTGTCGTTCAGGTTATGTTAGACCACAGGATCCTGTACCCAGAAATCGTGTGGGACAAATGAAGCTATCAGGGTTTTTGGAATTCTCGAGATCTTTCAGACCTCCAAGAGGTGACAGAAGGGATTAAAGTGATAAATGATTAAGCAACTACCCAATTTGCCCTCCTTCTTTAAAACCGCGCATTGAAAACCCGAAAGATGGTTGGATTTTTAACTCTTTTTCCGTATTAGGGACTGAACTCAGGTAACACCAAGCTGCATCCCTAGCCGTCTGTGTGTGTGTGTGTGTGTGTGTGTGTGTGTGTGTGTGTGTGTGTGTGTATTTGAGACAGAGTCTGGCCAAGTAGCCCATGATTACCTCCCACCTCAGCTACCCAAGTAGCTGGATCACAGGAGTGTGCATCTATATCCAGCTGGAATGATTTTAAAGAAGCGAAGCACACTGTTTAGTCTGCAGGCTGAGACCCATTCTTTCCTTTTTGTAATGCCTTTCACATGTTATTCCAACAGCCACAAGGCTGAGTATGACTCTGATTCAGGCACACTGATGATTGTTCATGCCTTGGAGCAGAAATTGAGATTTTAATATGCTTAAAGTATGATGAAATCATTAAAGGTGTCATCCAGCAAGGCGCAAATCCCTAAGGAGGATACTAACAACTTAGCATTTTCAGTTCAGGTTGAAATGTGAATTTCAGTTATTGAAGAGAATATTTTTGAGAGTTATGAAGAAAATATTTCATAGTGATCTGTAAAAATAATACTCAGTTTTCCTTGGCCCTATGGACCTGTCTCCCCAAACACGGTCCAACTGTGGTAGCATCAGCCTATGGTGTTAACTTACAGAAAAAAATAACATGTGTATTCACTCTCACTTTATGGAATCACCATGTAATTGGATGTATGTATGTATGTATATGTATATATATATATATATATATATATATATATATACATAATCAGTGTGAAATTTGACTGCCTAAAGTGGCAGTTGTCTCTATTAGTCTGTTTGTACTGGCTTAATAAAAGACCATCAACTGGTAGCTTAGACTACCAGGGAACAAGCCCTAGGTACAGGTCTGGCAGGTTGATTCTGAGGAGGGCTCCTTTCCTAGCTTGCACATGGCTGTCTTCTTGCCAGGTGTCTGTTGCAGGCAGCTGAGTTAGATAGAAATATTATAGGCAGTCAGACAGGGCTGGGCCCTTGAAGGAGATAAAACAAGACAAGATACAACTGTAGGAGGGAGGGATGTTCCCTCTGTGGACAAGACCTAAAGACCAAAGATCAAACAAATGCTGGCCTCCCTAAAGATTGGCTTCCAAGATTGGTCATCACCCTGAGGAAGTCAGAAGAGTCATTAATCTGACTACTACTGGATGGCTACCTGATAAAGTCCCATTCTACATTCATGCCCGCTTGCTATGTAACTCACTTCCCCTTTTGGTCCTGAACTTAATTTTACCTGAGCAATGGTGCTTGTAATCCCGTTGGTTGACCATAGTCTTGTCCCACCCCACATCCACCTAATCAAGTTCCCATTTTCTCCACCACCTTTGACCCACCTCACCATATGGATTTACTCTATATAAGTCCCTGGAAGAGACAGCTTCTGGGGAACTACCCACTCTGGGCACCCCTCCTGTCCCTCTCTTGGACAGGAGCTTTCTTTCCCTCAGTAGATATATTCTGCTCCTAAAATTCATTCTTCGGTTTTAGAGAACACGAACTCATCCAGGTCAGGTCAAGAGATCATTTTTCCCCTATATCATTTGGAGGTTCCCTGTATCGTTTGGAGGTCACCCACCCGAGATCAGTTTTTCTCCCTGTATCATGTCCACAGTGGCAGCCAGGCAAAGACCTCTCTTCCTCCCACTGTGAGGTCAGCAGTCAGGTCTACCTGACTAGACCCACTCTTCTGAAATCAGTTAACTTTAATTGTCTCTGATTAAAGGCTCCATCTCCAGATAGTCACATTAGGGGTTAGAGCTTCACAGGCTATTTGCAGAAATGCAATGAGTCCATAACACCAGTGTTCGTGTTGAGTGTCCTAGGAAATTCTGGAGGAGGTTGCTAAGGTCATTGCTCTGTCCTAGCACTTCAAAGCACCTCAAAACCTTCACAGCCACAGGTTTACAGGTTACTAGAGCTCAGGGAAAATGTAAGATATTCCATGACATCATATAGGTCAAACCTCTTATTATATGACCATATTGAAACCCAACTGATTATAAAGATTAAACAGAAGTTTTAATCTTTGACAAAGACAGGTAATTTGGCTAGAAGACATTAAATAACCATAACACTAATTAAAAACTCTATCATGAGACTTAAATAGCATTGTTAAATGTTACTTATGTAGAGTTCAATACAAATATAAGGCAAAGCCACAGATGTAATTTAAAAATCTCTATTAGCCACACTTAAAAAGTAAAAATAACTGGTTAATTTTATTTTTAATCTTATTAAACTGAGAACATTAAAATGTCATTTTACTACAATCAATATAAGACATTACTGGGATTTTTGTATTTTGTACAATTTGTGAAACTGGTATGCGATATGTGTTTTAAATTCAGAGAGCAAATCAAATTTCAAGTGCTCAATAGCTATATATACTTGGTAGGTACCCTCCTGGCTAGCTCAAGTTAGAGGAACTGCATGATTAGAGCCATGTTACATGAAAAGAGTATGACTTGATCATTGTTTAACTTTTGCTAATAATTTTCAAAAAGGAGGAAATGAACAGGATAGTATTATTGAGCTCTAGCTTTTCATAGATCTTTGATTAAATTCTATGAAATTGGAAATCTAGTCATTAAATAGATTCTGAGAACGCCTTAGGAAGATTTAATAAGTACAAACATTAAATTTTTAATTTTTTGCCAATCGCCCATCAGAAGGGTCATAAAAAGAATAGGTAGCCCTACTTCAGCCCCTATTCCTCAATTTTTTTCCTGGCCTAATACAAGTTTCTGTACTTACTTTCTTAGTTTTAAAGGAGAAAGTATAACAGATTATGTAAACAAAAAAATGAGATTTAAGAATGCTGCACAAATAATACTGTCTTTTTTTTCAAGTACTTGAGAATTGAGCCTTTATAGTGAACTATATTCATAGCCACTTTTTTTTTATTTTGAGGCAGAACCTCACTAAGTGGCCAACCTGTATTCCATCTTGCAATCCTTCTACTTCAGCCTCCCAAAGTGCTAACATTACAGACCTACACCACCATACCTTATATTGTGTTATGGTTTGTCTTTCTTTCTTTCTTTTTTTCTTTCTTTCTTTTTTTCTTTCTTTCTTTCTTTCTTTCTTTCTTTCTTTCTTTCTTTCTTTCTTTCTTTCTTTCTTTCTTTCTTTCTTTCTGCAGGGCTGGGGTTCAAACCCAGGACCTCATGCACATTATGTATTATATTTTGAGGGCCTCTTAGCAACTAAAAAATATTTATACAGGATCTAATTCTTTTAATCACTGTATGAAGTTGATGTAAATGGTCTGATTTTACAACCAAGAGAAGTCAGTTTTCCTCAGATGACTTTTTAGGGAAATTAGAATGGCAGGCCATTTTTGGATGCCTACATGTGGTGGAGAAAACCTTACTATATTTCTCCCATAAGTCCTTTTTTCTTTTCTTTTTCCTTTTTACTCAGATACACAGTTAGGAATACAGACCCTAAGTGGACAACTGAATTAATTTATTTTATTTATATAAACATCCATGTCCTGCCCACTGAAATGAAGATTTAGAACTCTTCCCAGCATACCAGTAGGCTCCCTTGAGGTCCCTCACGGTGGATGAGAACCTGTTAGCTCTTTCTTACCTGCTCCAGAAAACCCTAATTCTAACTTCTATCACCATAGCTTTGGTTTGCCTGTTGTTGAACTGCAAATGAATGGAATCATTTTTATGTACTATTTTGTGCCTGGTTTCTCTTGCTTATGTCTGCGAAATTCACATTGTTGGCTCTGGTAGTTTATTCTTTCTCATTGCTGTACATTATTTCATTATATAAATATACCACATTTTACTCATTTTACTGTTGATGTATATTCTTGTACATTCTTGCTCATGTCTTTTAGTGCAAATAACATACTTTATCTTGTGTATATATACATAAGTAGAGCTATTTTATCTTATGCATATGTTTAGATTTAGTAAGTTAGTGTTATCTTAGTTACTTTTCACTCAGCACAGAGACCGAATACTCGACACCCAAAGTTAATGGGGAAAAGGTTTTATTTTGCTCATAGTCTGTAGAGATTTCAGTCCATAATCAGCTGGCTCCAAGGCAGGGTTGCACATGACAAAGGGGTGCTGTTCATTGCAATAGAAGACAGCAAAAGCTGCAAGCAAGGGGAGGAATAAGCCCCTTTCTGTCTCTTACATTGTATGTAGAATACCTGCTGTCTAGGGTGGCTGTAGCATACCCATAATCCCAGCATTGACCGTGAATCAATTACAAACTGTAGATCCAGCTGCCTCTGAAAAACCTGCCCCATGACTACATGAGGTTTGGGTGGGGGGCATTTGGAGCAAACCATAATGACTATTAATTTTTTAAGCAGTTTTACCAATTTCCATTTCTACTCACAGTATATGAGAGTTCTCATTATTCCATCTCTTCACCAACGCTTGGTATTTGTCAGAACTTTTCAGTGGGGAGGGGGAACAGTGGTATCTTTTTGTGTTGGAATTTTAATTTATATCCTCCAATAGATAATGATGTTGTATGCTCTGTTTGTATGTTTTCTGAGGTTTTTTTTAGGGGGGTCTCACTATGTAGTCCAGTCTAGTCTCAAAGTCACAACGTTCCTGCCTCAATCTCTTTAGTGCTTTTATTAGAGTTGTGTACCATACATGAATAAACACATTTTCACATGCTTATTGGTCAAGTGGACATGTTCAGGGGTTTACTGGTATTGATATTTTAAAATTGTGCCTTTATCAATTTAAATGACTCCTTTCTCTATAGTGGGTATGTCTTTTGTAGGATATTTATAATTGCAAAGGTCTTCTCACAATCTCTAGCTTGTGTTTTTGTTCTTAATGGTCTTAATTTTAATGAAGCTGAGCTTATAAATCTTATGTCACATTAAGATACTATCTTCTACCTATATAAGTTTGTCTCTTACACTAGACTCTGTCATTGTATTGGTTTCTAGAGACTGTTGTACTAAATTGCCAAAATGTGGTATCCAACAACAAAATTTATTCTTTCACTGTTCTAGAGTGTGATGTCTATGTATATAATTAGGCTGAAATCAAGTTTTCCACAAGGTTTAATTCCTTGTCCTTCTGTCTTCCAGAGGCTTTTGGCATTTCTTGGATCATCCGACATCTCTGCACTGTCTTCCTGTATCTTCTCACTGGCTTCTCCTCTATGACTGTGCCTCTTCTGTCTTTTGTAAGAACTCTTGTTACAGCATTTAGGGCTCACTTGGCTGCTCTCCACTTGATCCAGAATCACTCCAGCTAAACCTCCTTTTCCAATGAAGGCAGCACTCACTGGTTCCAAGGGTTAGAATGCAGTGTTTTAGGGATCCATTTTTCATCCTCCCAGTCATATTGATTCTGGAATAAGTAAACTTCAAGATAAAACAGAGTTATGACAAAATTCTGTCTGTATTTAGGAGACTTATATAACCAAGCATGTAAATATTTTAAAATGGCCTCAGTTTCTTTGTACAGCATATATATACTTTATCAAAGGAATGTTTGTAGGTAGAATCCTACATGTGGAAGTGACTTGAAAAATTAAAATTTAAGTTTAGGTAGTATTAGTGTATGACACACTTTGGAAGTTAAAAATGAATATCTTACCTATGGATCATAGTTCTCATTTTTTTCTTGCATGAAAGTCTTAGGTGAAAAAATTTTTCTTATTGCAGTACAGAAGTTTAGACCATAAGAAATTTTAAGTTGAATATTATCCCAAACCCTAGAGGTAGTGTAGCATAGTAATTTGGAGAGTAGAGTCTGTCATCAGATTTCCTGGATTTGGAACCCAGCCTTTTTGCTTCTTAGTGGTATAATCTTGGGCAATTCAGAGTCTGATGTAAGATAATGCCCTGCCTGTACTATATCCAGGGAAATTTTAATGTGGAGAATTGTCAAGTCATAGATGGTAATTAACTGCTAAAAGGGATAAAAGAGGTATTTAGGGAGTAAAGAAGTTGCAGAGGCAAAAAGCAGCCACTACCTTTTGACTAAGAGGAAATAGACAAAAAAAAAAAGAAATGAAGTGATAGAAACGGGGCTACAACCTCACCCCCAAGGTTGGGACTAAGATGTGATTCTTTTTGAAGAACACAGGCCACCACAGGAACACGCAGTCTGCTGGTAGAAGAACATTTTCCAGAGAGCACGTTCTGGGGCAATCTTCAGAAACAGCCACTTGTAAGGGCAAAGTGGTCTGAGCATGCAGCTGGAATCCTGCCAAGCCGGCCCCTGGGATGCCACACTGAAGAGCGGTAATGGAGAAAGGGGCTTCCTGAGCAGTGGCCCTGGAGCAGCCTTCTAGTGCCCTCTGTTGACAAGGCCAAATGTCGTGCAGTTCTGAGACCGCAAGGGCAAAGGAGGGTGGGGTGGGGCTAAAAGACTATGCACTAGATAAACTTGAGGCTTTTATAGTTCAATGAATGCAACTAAAGACTGAAATAAATTGGGCTCCTGTGTGCAAACATCATATTGTCTTGCTGGTGCAAGAGCCTGAAAAGTAAATACAATCTGAAAGGTACAATAAATAAATAAGTAAATAAATAACTATGCACTGATAATTGTCAGTTACACTTATTTCAGCATCTGGAAAGTAGGCATAATAATGGGACCCTTCATATAGAATTATTGTGAAGAGTACCTGAATTATATATATATATATATATATATATATATATATATATATATATATTTTTTTTTTTTTTTTTTAACCTAGTGGCTAGCTTGTCCATGTCTGTTCTTCCAACTGACTCTTACTGCATCATCCCAAGCAAGGAGCTAAAGTAATATAGAAAAATAAGTGAGACACAGCCTCTACTCTTACAGCGTTTCATTATTATATCTTCATAGGATTGTTGGATTTGAGATACTTCCTATTTATACTTTAAGGATTAATATTCCCTTTAAGGAGTTTAAAGAATTTCTTCTCATAGTAATATTACAGTTTTTCATCTAGTTCTTTTTTTTATTTAGTAAAAAAAACCTAGCTTTCTATTTGCCTTGAAGCAGACAAATCAGTGCCAAATCAATGAATTCATTCCTTCTGTCAGTATTTGTTGAGTATCTGCTAATGGATGACGCTGTGTTCTAGGCCCTGGGGGCATAGAAGTATAAGGCAAAATGTCTGGCTTTTTTGGTGCTTCAATTCTAAATGGGTGACTGAAGAAGGTAGTCAATAAAATAAATAAGTGCTATGGATCAGTGATAAATACTGTGGAGAAAACTGAAATTAGGAAAGAGATAAACTTGATTCTTAGTCTCATTAATTTAAAAGACAGAAAGAGAGAAAGAGAGAGAGAGAGAGTGTGTGTGTGTGTGTGTGTGTGTGTGTGTGTGTGTGTGTGTGTATCAGGAGCAGTCCATGTTTATTTTGCAATTTTTTTCTGAGCTAAGATCTCACTGTGTAGTTCAGATGGGCCTTGGACTCACTTTGTTACCCAGCCTGACCTTGAGCTCACAGCGATCCTCCTGCTTCAGCCCATTGAATGCTGAGATTATAAGCATGTGCCACCATGCTTGGCCTATTTTGCAATTCTGTGTAAGTTGTGGAAATCAAGAAATCCCAGTAGAACCTGTACCCCCTTTACACATACAAATTTCGCCTAAATTTGAATTGAGAAGTCTTTTTCTTTAATTCTCCTTTCAGAGAAGTACTGTGCTGGGTTCTTCAGTCAGCTCAGATATGTTATCTCTATTTGCACATCTGGAGTAGGTAGTAAAGTCTTTTCCCAATTGGCATTTTTATTTTCTCTTAACTGTCAGACTATTGGTGATTATACCTAATGAGTTGCTAAACTTGTCTTTTTCACCTTTCTGTCTGAATACCAACATCTCTCTAAATCTGTGTACGGCTTCCAAGTTAAGTTTTCTTTTTAAAATTCTTTCACTTTTAAATATTCATGGAAATGGCTGATCTCCAATCTAGGAAATAAAGGTAGAAGTTTGAAACTAATCTCTTCCATTTAATTCCTTCATTTCTAGAGACTTTAGAAACAGCACTGAAAATTATAGGAGCCACAAATTTAAAAAGAGTTAGTTTGATGTGTCTGAAATTAATGCCTTAATTTATTCACCACAGAATGTCTTTGCACATCGCTGTTTTCTGTGATTTATACCATATACTGTCTACTTCAGTTAATGTGTGAAGCATAGTTAAATTATGCCTAAAAAGGAATATGAAAACCAGCTACAATATGGTGACAGGGAAAGGGTCTCACTAGGAGTAATGGGGCAAAATTTAAGGGAGACAAATTGGAATCCAAATTTCAGAAAAACTGAAAGGTATTTAAGATGTACGCCTAATTGGAATAAGTTCCTCAGAAACAGACGTTAAAACATTTAGAGTAATTCTACTGGAAATAGATTGGACAAAGTTCTAGAAAGTATTTCTTCAGGGAATGCATAATTTTACCATGGCTCACACATTGGTCCAGACAATCAAATAGGTTTTCTCGTGTCTCCTATCTTCAGATTTCAATCTATGGTCAATTATGTCAAGGAATATTTCAAAGAATGAGCAAATGAACAAGTCTATAGAAAAGAGAGACATATTTCTGTCAATATGCTTTTCTTCCATTCCTATTCCTGGCATATCTAACAGCCTGACAGCCCTCTCATTCATTTTCTTATGGCCAATTTAATGCGGGTAGAGGGTGCCAAGCTGCTGGTGCAGGAGGCTGCATCCCTCTTCTGGACTTTGTACCTCAGGCTCATTCTCAAGGAATCTGTGTGAAAACTGTCAAGGCAAGATAGTTTCCATATGATTCAGTTTGATTTTATGAGACAATTCCAATTAATGATTCAAAAATTAGCAATTTTGAGATTATAACCATTAATTCATTGGAACCCCTACTTATGTGCAAAGCAGTTTGTTTTTGGTTTCAAACCCTGTAGGGCTTGAAAGTAGATGAAAGAAGGATTCTACCCTGAATGAGTGTACAGTTTAGCAAGCTATTAAAATGAGAAAGAACTGGGGCTGTAGCTCAATGGTAGACCATTTCCTTAGCCTGCACAAGGCCCTGAGCTCAATTCCCAGCACCACAAAAAAATAAAATAAAATGAAAAATAGTTGTTGTCTTTAATATAGGCCATCACTTCTAAAATATTAGAAGCAAACTAGGAACATATTCCAACAAGTCAGTGTTGGAGATGTACAGAGGAAATGAGCATGAGGAGTTAGCTGGAAAGTCAGGTAAGCGTAGGTTCATCTTGCTGTAGCAGGCTTCATGGGATAACAACTGAGGCTCCCTCTGGCTGCATTTGTCTGGCACTCTGAGCCCTCTCCTTGCTACCTACTCTGTCTTCAGAGATGCTTTCCTTCACTCAGATGCCATATCAGCACTAACCCAGGCACTTCCCATTCCACTCAGGCAGCAGTCTGTGCTTGTAGGAGAAGAACAGCAAAGTTTTAAAAAGAGATATTGAAATTGGAAGGTCAAAAGCACTGTTAGATATTTACAATGTGCCTTACTGGAATAACCTCCTCAGGAAAGACTTTAACACATTTGCAGTAGAGAGAGTCTACTGCAAATAAATTAGACAAATTTTGAGAAAATGTTTGAGAAATGCGGACACAGGTAGGTGGAAACACTCAATACCCACCGTGGCTACTGCTGTCCATATGAAGCTGCTGTGCTCCTGGTGTCACAGGCCTCTTCCTCTCCTGGTGTGTGACCAGTATCTTGAGTTCTGTCTGCAGAATCCTTCACAGTTGAATTGGTACCCAAGAGCATTTTGTTGAGGTCTATATCTTATGGAATACATTAATTTTAACAAGTAGGAAGGCAAGACAACTTTGATATATGTCATGAAATGTTAATGATTTTTTCTCCATAATTTAATTATTTCTCTTTATATATGTAGATTTATACCCTTCCTATAATTTCTCTTAAACTTCTTAAGCTTCTTAAACTTCTACAGTCCATAATGACATAACAAATGTAAATATATATAACAAATCCATTGTGTATGTAGTATAACTAAATATATGTGGCATATAGAATAATGATTTAGTCATATGACATAGCTTCAACGTCTGCTAAGAATTTGGATGACATTCCTTTTTTTTTAATGAGAATGAGCAAGATCAAAGATAAAGTGAGAATTATTATATTTATCACTTCAGATGTTCACTTTTTTACTCAGCCTGTATTAGTGTTATTCCAGAAAAATCATGAGCTTGTCAACAGTTCTGTGATTTCTGTAGCCACCCCTCAGTAAGTTTTCTTGATTAATGTTTCTTATATTTTATCAGTATTTTTGACCTATGTGTTTCACAGTTTGGCATTTCTTCTAGAGTTTTAAACATTTTTACAAGTATTTTGCTTGGAAATTGAGCTCATCTATACAAGTAATGCTGACAAGGGAATTTTCACATGCCTATAACCTCATGTGCTCTTTAAGGACAAGCTAAATTGCTCTCTGATTAAGGTAGATCAATAAAACATTTTCAGCTTCTTAAGCATCTTCATGGTCCAAACTGCCCCTCTCTGATCATGTTGCTTTCAGATCCTTTTTTTTTAATATCATGATGTTTTGGGTTCCTTTTAGTGGCCAATTCAAGAGCAGCATATACTTAACAATTGTCATTTTAGGATTAAAATGTTCATTCTTGGTTGGTATTGCTCATACTGATGATCACAAATTAGAAGTATCAGGTGTTATGCTTTGTGTCTAGCTGTCCCCCCAAAGCCTCATGCTGGCATGGGACAGCTTCTAAAGTTTGTAATTACTTCATGATACAATGCTGGGATTATGGGAGTGAGCGCTACATCCACCTGGAACAGATAATCTGCATACAAATAAAAAGAGGGCAGAGAAGCTTGCCAGCTGCCACAGCTGCTGCTCCTCCGTTTGCTCTTTGCTGCTTTCCACCACCATGAATGGCCACTCTCTGCCACTGATACCCTGCCTTGGAGCCAGCCTAGTATGGACTGAAACCTCCATGAACTGTGAGCTAAATAAGCCTTTTCTTCCTTAATTCTGGGTGTCAGGCATTTTTGTCCCAGCAGTGAGAGAAAAGGCACAGTTTGGAAATAAAATGAAAGCCCAGTTAAAATTAATTTTACTCACAGAATAAATTTTTGTGTAAGTGCGTAGCATGCAGTATTTGGGACATACGTATACTAAGAAATTATTTGGTTGTTTTTAAAATGTGAAATTGAAATTTAGTTAAATATCGTGTATCTTATTTGTCAACACTGTTACCAGCAGGAATTTCTGCCCCTGCAGCTTCCCACCTTTCAGTTCCCAGAACTTCATCAGGGACTCAGAGTCCAGAGGTGGGGTCAGAACAGAGAAAAAGAAGAAAGGGTGCTTAATTCTTACTGCCAGACTGTTGGCAATTCCTCAGGCTATACAATTAAAAGAGTGGTACTGAAATAGCCAATAAAAGGAGCGGACCCCAGGAATGAGGTGATGTTAGGGATAAGACAGCTCCTCACTGAATTGTCCATATATTTAAGTCAACACAGTGTATCCAAATCTCAGCAGGATTGCAGCCATATGTATCAGTGCAAACATGTGTGATCCTTGAACTGTTCCTCTTGGGTCTCCACCCAGGCCATGGTGTACTTTATACTCCAACTGTATAGATACATGCAAGATGTTATTTATGATTCTATTACTGTTAAGCTAGATGCAGGTCCACCTGTAAGATATTGGTATGACAGTATATATGAGTTTATAGGCTCTTCCTTTCCCTGCCTTGAAAAAAGAGAATTCTGTTATCACCTTTTCTCTGATCCTGGGCCCAGGACTTTATAGGACAGACAAACAGAAGAGGGAAGATATTAAATGAAACCTAGGACAGCCTGATTGATCCAGGAAAGGCAGAAAGCCAGTCCCCCTTGAGGAAATAAAGAGCAGATTGAAAATCTGAGTAAAAAGCAGATTGGAAAGATAAGAACAGCAAGGTAGAAAGCAGAACAAAGTAGAGTGTGTGCAGAAGGGAGTCTTGGGGAGTCAAGAGAAGAATAATGGAGTAGGAAGAGGAAAAGGAGTAGACTCAGTGACAGATGAAGATACAAAAGAAAAAACATTTTCAGGAAACTTTGCTGTGTGTTGTGAGATTTGTCTTGCTTTTGGCATTTGTTGTCTCCTTTCTTCCCTAACCCTTCAGATAGTTAAACATATGTGTGATATTTTTGTTTTTCATTTATGTATTTGGCACAGGGTCTCACTACACAGCTCAGATTTACAGTGATCCTCCTGTTTTCAGCCTCCCCAACTGAGCTACTGTGCCTGGAGGACTCAGTTGCTGGCTCAGCATACCCCATGGGAGGAGCACAGCATACAGGACAGGGGATTGAACCCTGGTCCCTCACTTGCCAAAGCAGGCACTTAGTGCACTGAGCTATCTTGCTGGCCTCCATATGTGTGATGTGATATGTGACTGAGAGATAAACTTATGTTTTTGTCATGAATAGTAGAGTTTAGACTCCAGATTAGTGAGTTTTTTTTTTCCTTCCAAAAATGGCACTATGGATGCTGATATCTTTGTATGTATGCATAACTATCCTGCATTGCATTTGAACACTGCATTATTCAAAAACATCTAGGTCCTCTATTTTGTGATTATCTTCAGTAGTTATGTCCAGTTATTTTCACTATCCTCATTAATGGAAAAATCTTTATCCCTAAAGATGCATTTAACTTTTGTGAATAGTCAAGGGTAATTTGGAAGTATAGTTTGATGGATGAAGTATGTAATCATAAGAGGTAATATTTTGGGATTACAATAAGATAGGAACATTATAGATCATAAACTGAAAATAATCAAAAAGAAATCTGTAATTATTTCTAGATAGTGGCTTGAGTTGAATAAAAGTAGTCTCCCCAAAAGTTCTTTCAGAATAGCCCCTCATTTGGAACTATATTTACTCATTTGTTTCTTCCACTCATCTGGTAGTAATATGCATGTCTTCAGGGCCTACACAGTATATCAGGATAAAAAGATTTAGTTCTCATCCTCAAAGATTTTCTAATTCCATGGTTAATAGATATCCAAATACGTTAACTATAGTGTACATGTCATATCTGAAACCTTTGATTGTTGTTGGACTTAAGAATTTTTCATAGGTTCCCCCATGCTGTGCTGGCCTCACCCCCAGGGCACACTAAGCAGGGCAATGAGTCTGGGTACAGTGGCGCATGCCTATAATCCCAGCGCTGAAGAGTCTGAAAACAGGAGGATCACTATGAGTCTGAGCTGTGTAGTGAGATCCTGTATCAAATACTTAAAAAAAAAGGAATTTTTCATAGCAAGGAAAAATTATGATATAACTATGGATGCATAGCAATTACACCCAAATTCGGTAGCTTAGAACAACAAAAACATTTGCCTTTCTCATGAATCTGGATTTTGGTCAGAAGTTGGTGGCACCAGCTTCTCTTTGCTAACTTGGCCAACAGATGAGGTGCATGAATCCCAAAAGTCGGGATCTCCTACAGGGTCACCCCCTGGCATGTCTGGTAGACAGTGCTTCGGGTAGCTGAGACCTTGGTGGGGTTGCAGACTGTAGCACTGCCACACAGCCTTACCATGTGTCCTGAGGGGCCTCTCAACATGGTGCCTGGCTTCCACGAGGAAACTAGGTGAAAGAAAGAAGAAGCCTAGCCTTGGAAGTCAAGCATTTGCACTTCTGACTTTTCTTCATCATGGGAGATATAAAAATCACTGCTGCTTTCAAGCCAGAGAAGAGAGACACTGCTTCTTCCTGAGAAATTAAAGAATCTGTGGGATGAAAGCTATCACAGTAGCCAGTTTGGGGATGGGCCACAAGTTCATGTGCTCCATGTCACACAGTCCTCCAGTGAAGACTTGCGATGGAACCCGTTAATATTTCTGCAACAAAATTCGTGAATATTCATAGTAATGTAGAATCAACTGTAATTATGTGTACACATGTAAACAATTCAGTTCAGGTTTTGCCAGCAAATGAGTTATCAAAAACTACCTTAGTTTTTAGAGATTTCATGGACTTTCGTCAAGTGAGTTTTGACCTTTTACATAATTTCTGCTCATGAAAGTTTTTTTTTTTTTTTTCCTGTATTTTAGGGAAGGGTCTACAGGGTGTTCAGGGTCTCATTACTAGATCAGACTTGTAGTGGTTCTCCTGTTTACAGCCTCCCAAGTGCTGGGATTACAGGTGTGTGCCACTGTGCCCAGTCTCAATTGCTGACTCAGTGTGCCTAGGGGGACTGGCACAGCAGTACTCATGGAAGTTACGGATTTCCACAACATATTTGGGAAAGATAACTTATAGGTCTGGGGAGTCAGAAAGCTTCATAGAAATAGTAGCTGAAAAGATTAACACATTCGAAGGACATTCCTATTAAAGGAAGTATGTACAAAGGATTAGAAATCTGAAAGAACGTGGAATACCTAGCGAAAAACAAGATTTTTAGAATGTCTGGAATAAACGTGACACAATGTCAAGGGCCAGATCAGGAGGAGTGTTAGATGCCATAATACGTAATTTGGATTTTATCTGAGATTCTGAGTCCAATTAGGGATTTTAAGCAATAGAGGATAGGATCACATTTGCCCTTCAGAATGATTACTTTGGTGGCAGGTAGATGGTAGGTTGAGAGGCATGAAAATGAAATTCACTTTGGAAGCTCTTTAATAGGTAGCTGGAATTGATGATTACAGTAAATCAGAGTGAGGAAGAACTGTCACATTTTGTTATGATTTCCTTTTGCACTATAACTCAGAGTGAATCCAGAAAAACATGAGGTGGAAATAAGTTTTCAGCTTGTCTAATTTGTAATTTACTTCTTTATCCAAGTAGTGCATGTATCTTCTTTACAACCTAAAATTGTCCAAGGCATGGAATAAAAAGCCAGCGTACTCTTACCACACCTCATTATCCCCAGTCCTACTCCCTACAGGCTACCACTTTCACTCATTTAAACTATTTCTTCTGGGGTTTACCTCCTTGGTCTACATGGTATACTATAAATGTTACAAACAATAGAACAGAAAATTACAGAGATGCATCTATTCTCACCTCACACCAAGTCCAGGTTGGGCAAACTTCAGCCACCATGTTTGCTGGCTTCACTCGTGATCACAGCACTAACACTCAGGTGCCAAGAGTCTTAGGTTTCCTTAGCCATCTTCTTGGGACACAATAATTGACCCCCACAACTTAAAGAAGGAGAGGCAATTTGGGCCCACCATGTGAGGGCAGGAAAGCTGCTCGCCTCGAGGCAGTTAGGAAGCAGAGAGCGAAGGGAGGAGCCAGACACAGGAAAACACCCTTCTGGGTCACACCCCCAGGGACCTGCCCAGCACATTTAGCTGCTGTATTCATTGGTGCTTGAGATTTGGGGACGTTTTATATCAAGACCATAACATGTAAACAAACGGTGGAACAGGGATATTTTTTGTTGTCTTCGTGTTTAGCGTATGAAGATATCTTTTCCAGCAGCTCTCTAGCTCCTTTCCTTCCTGTCTCTTTGGCTAATGAGTGGCACATGCCTTGTGTTGGATCATCTTCTTTCTACTTGGGATAACCAATGCATTTTCCAATAATGTGTCTTGTTTTGAGGAAAAGAAGTGATAACTACATTTGCTGGGATCTCCTGCATTTTATATTCCAGCTGATGTGTGATTAGGAGTCATCCATCAGCCAGTGATTGAGAACTAATTTTCCAGTTAATTAGAATAAAAATTGAGCAGATGTGATGCTCCTAGAAACTTCAGAGTGAGTTTTAGAACCACTTCTTGTGGCTATTTCATGTTGAAATGATCAGTAAGGGTTTCTTTGATCAGTGCTATTTAGGTCTTTTGGAGTAGGGCGATTCACCAATTCCCTATATTTAAATCCTTTGTATCCAGACTATATAGAGTAGCTTCTGATTTTCTAGTGGATAAATGGACCTTCCCTAACCATATCACTGATGCAAGAGTAATGACTTATAACTGGCATAGTAAAAGCAGATCATACCTTCAGAGATATGTGGGAGGAGGTTGGACACACTGCTGGCCTAATAATACAAATGGAGCGATATAGAGGGTGTAATTCTAGTATAGAGAAAAATGGTAATTTTGCTTCTGGTAAGAACAGTATAACTTAGGATTGAACTAGCTATCCCACAGATAACAATGACAGCATGTTACGGTTTGTGTCTAGGTGTCCCCCCAAAGCTTCATGCGGTCTTGGGGCAGCTTCTGGAGTTCGTGATTGATTACTGTGGGTGTGGATGCTGCATCTGCCCTGGAGCGGTAATTTGTGTTACAATATAAGGAGGGAAGAGAAGCTAGAGGCTTGAGCTGCTGCTGCTCCTTCTGTGCTCTTGCTCTGTGCCACTGCCATGGAAGGTTGCTTTCTGCTCTGTGCTGCTGTGCCTTGGACTCAGCTGAATATGAACTGAAACCTCCAGTAACTATGAGATAAATAAACCCTTCCTTCCTTCATTTTGGCTATTGGGTATTTTTCCCAACAATGAGAGAAGAGTAACTAAGATACAGCACATAGGTAAAAATATTAAAAACAATATTTGGAGCTAGGAGTGGTGGAGCATGACAGTAATCCCAGCACTTGAAGAATAGGACAGGAAAATTAATGGTTGGAGGCCAGCCTGAGATACATAACAAGGTTGAGGCTAGCTGGGCTACATAGTGAGACCCTCTCTGAAAAATAAAATAAATATAATTTTTAAAAAATCAGCTATTTAAAGCTGTTAGACAAATTCAAAGCAGGCAAAACCTTGAAAGGACTATATTCTTGACTAGAACTATACCCATATGACTTCTAATGCAGATCTTGCCAGAGATGCTCACCTATTGGACTTCAGCCTATTGGACTAAAGTGTTGCAATCCAGGGTAGTGGAGTCAAGAATACAGAGCTGAAGATTGGAAATCTGGGGAGAAATCCTAAAAGGTAAGGTATTATCAAGATGGCGAGCCTTTTATAAAATGTGCATGTAAATGACTCAAAATTCTTGTCAGACCTCTGAAATATGTGTCAATAAGGGAGACCACAAACAGGTCAATGAAAAAGTGGCAGCTAGAACATGAAAAAAATAAGCAATGAGTTCAGCTGTATCTCAAAACAGAAGAGAAAGGCTTTGAAGTTTGAGTACAATCAAATGAATTCCCTAAAAGAACAGAAAACAACACTCTTTTGGACAATATGACAAATTCCAGAGTCTCTGTAATATGCAATTCATAATGTGTAGTGTACAATAAAAATCTATACAGAAACAGTAAAATGGAGCCTGTGTGTGTGTGTGTGTGTGTGTGTGTGTGTGTGTAAAGCCAATTAGTAGTAAACTTTATTTATTTTTTTTAAATTTATTTTTAATTATTTTTCAATTAGTGGTAAACTTTAAATGAAGATTTGGTTGAAAACCACACAGCTAAGCTTCATATGGTACTTGGCAGATCAGGACATTAGCCCTTCTAAGTATGTTCAGTGGCTTGCAGGAAAGCCCACACATAATGAGTGAATAAATGGAGATTCTTCACAATAAAACAGAAACAATGGAAATATCCCAATAAAAAAATTTTCTTTTCTTTCCTTTTTTTTTTTTTTTTTTTGGCAGAACTGGGAATTGAACTCAGGCCCTTGATCTTGCCAGGCAAGTGCTTATTCTACTAAGCTATCTCCCTAGCTCCCCAATAAAAATTTTAAATGAAAAATGTTCAGAGGATTAAAGTGCCTGCAAGCAGGCTCAGGAGCTGGAAGTTCAATCCTCAGGCCAGCCATGCTGGCCCCAACCCCAAGGCACGCTGAGATGGCAATTCATACTGGACATGCCTATAAGAGCACGTGCCTATAATCACAGCTCTTAGGAAGCTGTAAACAGGTGGATCATCAGGAGTCTGATCTAATAGTGAGACCTTGACCCTTCCCAAAAATTAAAAAAAAAAAAATGTTCAAATTCCTTAATGGCCAGAGAATTTGAAAATAGATGAGTGGAAAGTATATCAATTCAAACAAAGAGAAAAATAGAAGAAATATTAATAGACTGTCAACTGCCGAATAATATCAAGCAATCCAACACATGAAAAGAAGGAAAAATAAGCATGAAAAGTATTTGAATTAATGGCCCCAAACCCCCAAATTTAATAAAAACATAAACTTGAGTCAAAAAAATGTTAATGCACCACAGCAGAAAGGAAACAACACTACATGATAAACTAAAGATCCAAAGATGAAAAAGGAAGATGATTTTAAAAAGACAATCAATGTACTGTACAAAGAAATAATAATATAAATTATGGCAAGCTTCTCATCAGAATTGAGACAAGAATATTATAATGCATACTGAAATACCCTTCAGTGAAGAAACCTGACGTACTTGTGAGAAGTGCAGTAAATACCCAACCCGCAAATTTATTTGTATTTATTTATGTTTTAATCTTTTATTTATTTGACACAGGATCTTGCTAAGTAGCTCAGTCTTGTAATCTTCCTGTCCTGGCTTCCCCAGAGCAGGGATTACAGGCGTGCACAGTTACTCCCAGGTCCGGGGCTGGCACAGTATGTGGTACCGGGAATTGAACCCGGGTGGGTCCTTGCACTTTCCAGGCAGGGGCTTAAACTGCTGAGCTATCTTCCTAACCCCCAACACCCAAACTGAAAGGTTTACTGTAGGTCATAGTTTGTAGAGGTTTCAGTCCATAGTTGGCTGGCTGCAAGGCAGGGTGGCACAGCTGAGCAGTATCATAGAGGAAAAACAATTCTTTTTTTTTTTCTTTTACCAGATTTATGTATTTCTCCCATGCCAACCATTTCCTGCCCTCACCATCAAGTACCCTTTAGTAAAAATAAACAGGAATACCTGGTCTAATAACAGATTAATTTCTTTGAAACGCTGTGCTATATATTCACTTGGTGTTTCCAAAGCTGTTACTTAGCATCAAAGCTTCTTAATAACTGTGCACTGCAAACACACATGTGGCATTGCATGAGAATGTGAATTTTACATTAGATTTGTTTTCACTTGTAATATAAACCACTTCTAAAGATGAATTCCTTCAAATGTAGTTATCCCAGAAAGTACAGAAGCTATATCAACAGCTTCTATGCTCAAAGAAATAGTATGATAAACTAGGCTTCCAAAATACGCATACCGAAATACCCTTCAGTGAAGAAACCTGACATACTTGTGAGAAGTGCAGTAAATGCCCAACCCGCAAATTTATTTGTATTTATTTATTTTTTAATCTTTTATTTATTTGATACAGGGTGCCTTTCATATTCACTTATTGTGAGGTGAAGCCAGCTAAGGGTTTTCCATCCAGGTTTGGCTCAGTGACAGTGAAAACATATTCAAGTACAGTTAGACAAATGCAGCCCTGCAGGGCTACGTGTCCACATAGCTCAGCTTGTAAAGGAGAGCTATCTTCTTTAGCCTGCAGTATATCTGAACAAAAGATCCTCCGGAGACATTTTTGACTTCAGGATTGGTGGCATCCCTCCAAAGGTCATAAAGATCTTCTACATGCCCATGAGATGTCATCATTTTTTCATAGATACAGGGATGAAAAAGAGCTTTACATTCCCCAGAAAAAAATACATGGTACTGTGGTATAATCCCCATCTTATTGGCACAGAGGCTCATGAACACATCATCAATGAACAGACTAGAATTCAGGTTCTGGGATGCCTTGTAGACCTTGGCAGCTACGTCACTGAAGATGACATGCAGCACCAGCCATGTAGTCAGGGTGGGCCGGCCCCTGGTACATTTCATAGGAGACATAGTACTTGCTGCTTTTGTCTCTAACAGGAGGGGTACCACGGTGGACAGACCAATCCAAAAGTCTTGAACACCAATTTATTCTAAACTTGGAAGGTATTCCATGAGATTTGGCATGTGAATAAATATGTCATCAGCACTAGTCATCAAGAATTTGGCATGGGGACAAAAGGTGTCTGCCCAGCTGAACTGCAGAAATAATTTGAGTCAGATTGTAGAAGGGATCAACAAAGTCTTACTGAATAATATCCCCGTACATCTGATCCTCCCAGACCAGTTTCCTCTGCAGCTCTTCTCCTTTCAGTGGCTTAGGAGCTCCTAGAGCAAGCAGAGTTTTGATGTTGGCATTGAGTTGAGACCTAAGGTATTTTTCGTTGTCCCACGTTTTTCTAATCACAGAGCGCTGGGCATAGTTTTCAGGGGCAGACTTTATGAACAGTAGAAGGAGGACCTCCTGAGCTTCACACTTCTTATGGTTAATCAAGTACAGGTAGCAAGACCCTTCCAAGCTGCACTTAATAGACAGGGTGTCATTCACAAAGTCATAGCTACTGATGAAGTATCTGTACTGATGAGTAGGACTTCATATGGCTCACAATGTAGTTATCAATAGGTCTCCAAAAAAAAATGAGGCTTAGAACAAAACAAGTGGCAAGTAGCCAAATAAACTGACGTTTTTGACTCTTCTGCCACTAACGAACATTCTCGTGTCCATTCAGGTCTTTTATTTAGGGAGAGTTTGAAATAGGTGCTTGCTCCTTGGAGAACAGAGAACTTTCTATTTTGTAGAATAGGCATTCATCTTAGGTACGTCAGTCATGAAGATGGACAAGGAGCTTCCTTTTCCATATAGCGTTTGCACTGGATACCATCTTTTCTAGGATTGCAAAAGAATGAAACAACTGGTAGAATGAAGACGCTGGACATCATGATCCTTCCGGTGCACAGCCCCACGCAGCTGGCTTACTTGCTGCTTTCCTTGAGCATGAGCTGGAACTGGAGTAGGAGGCCAAGGGCAGGCAGCTGGGGCGACGTTTGGGATGTTTCCCCAACAGATCCCCAACAGAGAATCAGTAAGTGTTCCACTGCGACCTGGAATCAGGACCCCAGGGGAGCCCAGCTCCTTGCACGTTCCTTGTGGAGATTGGCTCTTCCCGTGCCTAGCCGAAGTCATATGTCTTGAGAACAAAACTTGCAGGCTTTAAATCCCCAGCAAGGGCATGGCCAGCACTACTTCTGCTCGCGTCCCCATGGTGAGCGGGCTGGGCGGAAAAAACAATTCTTGCCAGACAGAAGGCAGCAAGGTCATAAGCAGTGCTGAAGCTATAGTGCCAGGCAGACTTCTTTCTGTCTCTTACAGTCTTTCTGGGATATGTATCCTTAAGGCAGGTAGTACTCACACCCTTAATCCTAGCATCACACTGCAAATGAATCCCAGTGCCACATCCTTAATCCTACCCAAGTATCACACACCCTAGATACAACCACCTCTGAAAAGCCCCACCCATGACTGCTTGAGGCTTCGCAGCAACATCTACTTACAAGCCACAACGCTGAGGTACCAACACTTGGTGATTGCCAGTTGAAGAAAGTTCTAGTCATGTTAGTCCACTGTACAACAAAACCTAAAGACCATTCTTGCTCCACATCTCCTAAAAGATTCTGTTGAGGCTGGAGAAAGCATGAGTTAAAGAGTTTAACTCTTCCTTCAAGGTAGATTTGATTATTTCTTCTTTCCATAGATGTTGACATCAAAGGAACTCTCAGTAAAACACCCTACTCAGCAAACTCCAAAAGTGTTTCGGAAAATCTGTCTCTCAGAGAACCAAATCCCTACAACAAATATATAACACCTTGCATGCTAAAAACAAAACTGTTAACCAGAATTTTATATGAAGCAAATTTCTCTTTAAGAAAAGAAAGTAAAATACTTCCAGATGAACAAAAGCTAAGAACATGAGTCACTAGCAGACATACATAGAGAATTCTTCAAGTTGGAGAATTATGCCAGATGGTAAATGGATCCAATGGAAAAAATATAGGAATGACATAGGAAGTGATAAATATTTGGAAAATTGTAAAGTCTAAGTGCATATGTTTACCCAGATTTCTGAAAAATCATAGAGTTGTATAATAGAAATTACAATACTATTTTGTGGGAGTGATGAGAATGTTAATGCAGTAAGCATGACAAAAAATCTCACAATGTTTGGGGGATTACAAATAAAAACAATATTATAAATTCTTGTTTCAGGTGAAGTAGTACAGATGAACTCTGAGTAGATAGTTACAGGAGCCTTGGACCTTGGCACAGTTTGGAGGGGTTTATAAATTATAATCCCAGGAAAAAGTTAAAGGAATTCTTGCAATGAAATTCTAATCTATCACTTTCAATGCAACCCACAGTGAGGATACAGACAAAGGCACATCTGCAGTTGTGAGGGGCAAAGGGAGTCCTAAGCCTAGTCAGAACAAGCGCTAACTGGAACAGAGGCCAGGGCCCTGGGCAGAACCTGGGTTTTATTTATTTGAGAGGAGCAGGAGGGCTCGGGATTGAGAACTGTGAGAATGGTGGTAAGTACATGAGTGCTGAGATCTAGGGCAGGGAGGGGGCACAAGGGCACTCCGCAGTGGGCAGAGAGAGCTGTGCAGAAAGAGCAGGCAATTTACAGAAGTATCTTGAGTTTTGGCTCAGCTGCTTCAGGTCCGTTGACTCACTTTTATTGCCCTGGGACCTCAACTGCCTCTTTCTGGAAGCTCGGTGCCAGCCAACAGCATGGTGTTTGTGGCCCAACTCACTTAGTAGGGAGCCATAGGCAGGGCACTGCAGGCTGTCACTTTGCTTCAAAGGCCTCAGCTAGACCCATTTGCATTGCTTAAAGCCAGCTGAGGGAGCAGAGAATTTTCTTGGCCAGCACTGTACATCTCAGTACATGGACTAGAGCAAAAGGCAAGCCAAAATGTAGGCAAGTCATCTTTCAGGGGAGCCATCCCAGTGATCCTCCTCAGGTGGTGATGAGGATGCATACTGACCTCCTTAAAGAAGACACTAAGAATGTAGAGATAAATAGCTAAAAGTTACCTGAGAAATAAAAATGAGATGCTATCAACTATTCACTTGATCCAAAAGAAGGCATAAAAGGAGAGATAAAGAATGAATAAGACAAATTAAAAAACAGATGCAGTAGAAAAATGTAGACCTAACTCCAACACAAAAATATTTATAAATTGTTTTAAATGTAAATAGACAAAAAAAAACCTCTAAAGCATAAGAATGATCAGATTAGATAAAAAGCATGATTTTAACTATATGCCAAATATAAGTCACACTTTCACTGTTATAACACAAGCATGCCAATAAATTGAAAGTTTAAAAAAAATGGAGAAAGATATGCATAAAAATTGTAAGTATAAAACATCTAGAGTGAAGCTAGATATAGTGATACACACCTGTAATTTCAGCACTCCAGGAGGTTGGGGCAGGAATATCAAAAGTCTGAGCCCAGTCTGGGCAATTTAGTGACTTAGGAAGATCCTAAATCAGAAGTGGGATAGGGCTGGAGGGTGGGGGGGTGGAAATGTAGCTCAATGTGAAGCTGGGTTTAATCCTCAGTACTAGAAAAAATCTGGAGGGGAGACCGGCAAGAGACAGCGCGGCCGACTCCGCCGTCCTGCTCCATCCCGCCCACCCCCGCCCAGCTCCTGAGACCGGCCAGAGACAG
>PVKA01025370.1:10610-33126 GCA_004027165.1 Ctenomys sociabilis | reverse complement strand
GAGAGGGAGGGAGTTACCTTGTTAAGATAACTTTTTCATCTTTAGGAGGGAGAGCAAAATGAGAGCAAGGATGAAAGAGAGAATCCTTGAGCCTGCTTCTGGATTCCAACCCTCTCACCTTAGGTGTTAGAAGCTAATCTAGTATTTTTCTCTCACCATCCCCTTAGGGGGAGGCAGAAGGAAGAATTTAATTAGTTTAAGAAAAGTGAAATTAAGTCCCAACATGAAGTATTTTATGCCTCTCCACTCAGAGAGAAAATATCAACTGTAAAAATACAACTCTTTACTTCTCTAGAGGTAGGAACTAATGCTGCTTCTCTCAATTAAAATGTCAGCTGGGCCCAACCTAAGGGGAAAAATTCAATCACTTAGTTATTCAGTCTCTAAGTTAGTTGACAGACAAATTTTTTCTCCTTTCCCCACTGAATGTACTCTTTTTAAACTTCTGTTGAAAATTATTTCGCTGTCATCTACCAAAAAATCTAAAAGCTGCTAGGGTCAATAATATGTGTTCTGCTACTCCCTCATCTGATGTTCTACCAAATAAGTATTAATGATCAAAGAAATGGTTTTTTTTTTTCTTTTCTCTCTTTCTTGAAAATATGATAAGTCTCCAGTGCTCTGAAAACATTTTGTGATGTCTCAAATTAGCATGAGGCACTTTCCCTCTGCACCCCTAGCCCATAATATGTAGCCTCTAATCATGAAACATGTACATTTTTCTTTGCTGAGATAACTTTTGCATCTTCCTATCTCAGTTTAACACTGCTGTCCTGATCTACGCAGCAATTCCTAACACCCAGAACAGTAGCAGATCATGGCCAGGGTTCGTATGGTTTCAAGGTTTATCTCCCCCAAAACTCATATTGAAATTTCATTGCCACTTTATCAACATTTTAATGCTAGATTCTCAAGCTGCAAAAACAATGAGAAAATAAATTTCTGTTCTTTATAAATTATTCAATCTCAGGTATGCTGTTACAGCAGCACAAAACAGACTAAGACATATATATCTGATATTTTAGCCATAGATGAGATAGGCACTCTGTGTTAGGTTTATATGCTTGAATAATAAATGACCTTGCACTTAGCAGCTTCAAACAACACACTTTTATTACTTTGTAGTTTCCGTGGCTCAGAAGTCCTGCTCTAGCTAAGCTGGATCCTTTCTGCTAAAGAGTTCTTTTTTATGAGCAGAATAGATTTATTGGGGGAAAGAAAGCTCCTGTGTGTGAGAGAGGGGCAGGAGTGGGGGCTGAGCAGGTTGTCCCTGGGAAGCTGTCTTTTCCATGGACATTTACAGAGGAAAAGCATGTGGTGAGGTCAGTTTAAGGTGGTGGAGAAGACATGAAACTCACTTAGGTGGGCATGATGTGGGATAAAAAACTATGGTCAACCAGTGAGATTACAAGCACCATTGCTCAGGTAAAATTGATTAAGATTTCATAAAGTTTTGATCATATGTGTCACTTCTGCATATTTGGAGCCTGAGGCACACCTCTAAACTCATTTAGGATGTTGGCAGATTTCCCTTCTTAGTACTATAGGACTGTTGACCTCACTTCCTAGAAGATGTCCCTGTCTGCACATGCTTCACAATACGGTTTAATTTTTTTAAGAACAGCAGTGGAGCATCACAATTGATTTGACACTCTCACTTTAGGGAAGGCCTGGGGCATCTTTTAGAGGGCACACTTGAGTAGCTGAGGTCCACCCAGAAGTTTATCCTTTTTGATGAACTTATAGTCAACTGATCAGTGTACTCAAGGGATATCTACAAGGGACAAAGGACTTTGGAAACATCTAACAATTTTTAGACACCTTTATATATAGACCCCCTAGCACCCTGAGATTTCTGTAACTATCTTATAATTATAGACTCCCCTTTGATTTTATTTTAGGGAGTACACTTGTCCCTTGGACTGTGAGGTATAGGTGGGAAGACGCTAATTTTCACCATCCCCTGATATAGTTTTATAGAAAATTGAATAGTGATCATCAAGTACAAGACATATTATGGCAGCTCAACCACCTAAGAGTTTTTATTTATTTTATTTTATTTTTTTGCAGAACTAGGGATTAAACTCAGACCCCTGTGATTGCCAGGGAAGTGATTATTACACTGAGCCATGTCCCCGGCCCCACCTAAGAGTTTTAATACCAATGAGAAATAGCAAAAGTTCACTGACTTTAGTGGAAAACAAGCGGAGTTGGAGTCCCTCTCCATATCACTTACTTTCTGTGTGACATTTTATTGCCATATAATCTCTTTGATTTTGAATTGCATAATATATACAAGTGTTACTGTGAATATTAAAAAGAGTAATAGAGAAAATAAATCCTAACAGCAAATGTTAGGTATCTGTCCATATGTTTGAAATAAAATTAAAGTTAAATGTTGTAATAGGGGACATTCCCTTTCAAGTTCTGTATGAAAGCTGCTTAGAAGTTGCTATTCCATCTTAATGAGAGAAAAAGTTGAACACCCTGAAAAATCAACACATGATTTCTAGATCTAGAAGAGCAAGGGCAAACCACTGCTCTGAAAACTGAAGACACAGGCAGATCGGAAACATGCCAGACCAGAACTCTGCATGGGAGTCAGTAATGGAGTACAAAGTTCTCGACTCTACTGAAGACATTTTTGCAGGCTAAGTGCACAGGTCTTAGAGAATGGCCAGCTATGGGGGAAGGGTTCATTTTTTGTGAGTTTTTTCTCTGGGAGCTCAAGCATGTTGCATCAGAAAAGATCACAGACAAAACCCCTCATTCCTCTAGCAAGGAAAGAACAAAAGGAACCAGCTTGAAATAGGACACCCGCCTTTCTTCTTACAAAGTCATTTCTGAGGAAAAACTGGTTCCACAAAGCTTAACTGACCTGGGAGAAATTCCCTCATATCCCTGTCCTACTCCAGAATTCCACATGGGAGTAAGACAATAACTTTAGCACATTTTGTAACTATAGGTCCCAATGGGGAGAGAGAAAAACACAGAGAGAACAAAAACAATTTAAATTTGTAGTCCAGGAGCATAGGCCTGCTAAAAGCACAAAGACATTATCAGTTGATTGTACACTAGTTACTAAAGACCTATTTGTGGCAGTTCCTTCTATCCTGCACATCATAACACACTATCAAGAAAGGGAGTGAAGCAAAACATTTGAAGCTTTGAGAAAGAAAAAGAATTACTAACCTAGAGTTCAATACTCTGTCAAATAATCCTTCAAATGTGAAAGAGAAGGGCCGGTAGTATAGCTCAGCAGACTAAGCACTTGATTAGGTAAGCGCAGGGGCCAAGGTTTGATCCTTGGCTCCACATGTCTTGCTGGCCCAGACCCTGGGTGCACTGAGCTGGGGATGGTGTCCGGGCATGGTGGTGAACACCTGCAATCCCAGCACTAGGGAGGCAGAAATCAGGAGGGTCACTATGAGTCTGGGCTGTGTAGCAAGACCCTGCACCAGAGCAAAAAAAAAAAAAAAAAAAAAAAGACTTTCTTTGACAAATAAAAATTTGGAAAATCTGTTCCTAGTTCAACTGGGCAATGGATGCAGATTAAATGTGGGCACCAAGAGTTCATTGTAACTGATGGTTTGTCTCCAGGAGGGAAGAGGGGGACCCACCTTGACAAAGTTGAGAATGCATTCAATGCACTTAACATCTCCAACATCATAGTTTAACAACCTAGTATGCCATCGTGTAGGTGAACATTTGCTTATCTTTGAGAATGTGTGCCTGACTGGGAGCTATAGCTCATTGCTGTTGAACAGCATCAGGAGAGTGTGATGCTGCATATCTTTACCTTGAGAAATTCAAAATTTGAAATATTGTGAATATTTAACATACAGTACATAACATGGTAGGGTTGAACTTTGTAGTTGATTCCTAGAAAATCCTCAAATATATGGATATTAAATCATACATTTCAAAATAAAATGTGGAGCTAGGCATGGTGGCCCACACCTGTAATCCTGGCACATGGAAAACTGAGGCAGGGAGATCACTGAGAGTTCCAGGACAGCCTGAGTTACACAGTGAATTCAAGGCCACCTTGAACTATATGATATCCTGTATCAAAAAAAAAAAAAAAAAAAAAAGCCAGGGATATAGCTTAGAAGCATAAGCTCCTGCCTGGCAAGCACGAGGTCCTAAATTTGATTCCTGGTATAAGAAAAGCCCCACAAATCACCAAAAACATAATAATAATGGTTGAGGAAGAAATCTCAAAATATATATTTGAACTAAAAGGAGATGAAAACACCACTCATCTAAATGCTATGGATGCAGTGAAAGCAGAGTATAAAAGGAGATATCTAGAGTGGAATGTGTATATTTGAAAGGAGAGAACATATAGCACCAATAATTAAAAAAATAAAACGAAGAGTTTAACTTCCTCTTCAGTCTCATATAATAAGTAGAGCTAAGTGGAAGAAACAATAAAAATTTGAGAATGAATCAGTGAATTTGAAAAATCACTAGAGAATATCAGTGAAACCAGAAGCTAGACTCCGTCCCAGAAAAAAAGAAAAAAGGAATATAATGGATAACTCTAGCTTATAAATTTGATAACCTGGATGAAATGTACCTACTCCCTAAAAGACACAGTTTGTCAAAACTCACACAAAAAGTAATCTATATAAATAGACCACATATATTTATAAATCTATAATAAGTAGCCTTCCAAAAAGAAAACGTGTGGCTCAGATTGGATGACTGGTAAATTTTACCATCATTTACAAAAAGAAATGCACTAATTATCCACAAGCTTGTTCACAACACACAGCAGATTAAAGCACCTGTAAGCAGCAGGAGCTGGAATTGGATCCCTGGGCCTGCTGTGCCAGCCCCACCCCCAGGGCGCACTGAGACAGCTGTTGAGATTGGGTGTGGTAGCACAGATGTATAATCCCAGCTCTTGAGAGGATGCATAACAGGTGGATCGCTACGAGTCTGATCCAATGCAATGAGACCCTAAACACCTGTAGACCCTTCCCTGAAATACACACAAAAAGAAGAAGAAGCTCTCTGATTCATTTCACAAGAGTAAAACCACCTTAATACCAAATAAGGGACCTGGGAGATGGCTCAGTAGAATAAGGGTTTGAAGAGCCTGAGTTCAATCTCTGGTTCCTCAAAAAAAAAAAAAAAAAGAAAGAAAGAAAAAAGACTAAGACATTACCAAAAGAAGAAAACTATACAGTAATAATTCTCATGCATATATTAAAAATGGTCAATAAAATAAGAGAACTATGCATCATGACCAAGTATGACTTATTCCAGGTATATATCATAGGACTGGTTTGATATTAAACAACAACTTAATATTATCTATCATACTAACATGTTAAAGCAGAAAATTCACACAATCATATATCACATCAGTAGATGCAGAATTGTAACAAAACCACTCATAATAAAAACTCTCAGTAAACTATGAATAGTGTGGAATTCCCTTAATTTGACAAAGAATTTCTACAATATTAACTAACATTATACATTACAGTGAGAACTAGAAGTTTTTCTGCTAAGATCTGGTCTAACCTTTCCTTTGGAAAGTTTAGAGAATATGATTGCACAACAGATTCTACCCATTTTAAGATTAAAGCTGTAAAAGTGTAATCTCATGTCAAGCACTTTTATTTGAGAAAAACATACCCTCAAGGGGGATTTGCTTATACAAGGCTATCCCTGGAATTGTTCCCCTGGTATTTGCTTTCCTATATTTGGTCATCCAGTCACACAAATGACGAAACTGCTGCAGCTGTGATTAAACTGGGTCATATAAAGCTCACCTCAGTAGCAGCTCTTGGTGTTGCTCACATGATGCAGGTTTTCCGGCATTCAGAATATGAGAGTTATGGGGTCAGGCAGCTTCCCCTAAGATTTCAAAGGACAGTGAAAGTGGAACTATGGCAGTTTATACAGCCAGCCCAATAGACAGTCCTTTGATTATGTGTGCATTTTGCAAAACCATAGAGCTGGGACTTCCTAAGTGCGTGTTAACATACACTTGCATCTCAGACACCAGACATGGAATTAAGGGATTTAATGTTTGCTCTGCTGGCGTTTTATGTTGGTTTGGGCCAATAACTCTCCCTTAGTCTTTCCTTTCAGAATGGGAGTGTTGACCTTGTACCCTTTCTTACTGATTTTTTTTTTTTTTTGTGGTACCCGGGATTAAACTGAGGACCCTGTACTTGCCAAGCAAGTGCTTATTCTACTGAGCTATCTCCCCAGCCCTCTGATTTTTTTAAGTAATTAATTAATTATTTTTGCAGAACTGGTGATTGAACTCCTCAGGCCCTTGCATTTACCAGGAAAGCACTTATTCTACTGAGCCATCTCCCTGGCCTCTAACCATGTCCCCAGCCCTCCTGGTTTTTTTAAACTGTGACTCACAGGTCACTTTGAATTTCTGAGGACACTTTGAATGCAGTCTTTTGAGCAATCTTAGTATAGTTAAGACTTTAAGAATGTTTCCAGGTAGGCTCAGTGCATTTTTTCTGTTATGAGATGATAGATATCAGCCTTTGAAGATCAAGGATAGAATGTTACATTTTCATTGCCTGTACTTCAAAGGCCTGTGTGTTGAATGCTCGGTACTCACCCCCACAGGTGGTAGATCCTTTAGGGTGGGATCAAGGTGGATGTTTTCTAGTCATATGAGGCTGTGCCCTTGAGAAGGATACAAAACCATGATCACTCATTTCATTTTCTTTCCTTTGCTGGCCATTATGAAGTAAGCAGCTTCTTTGACCTTGTGCTCCTGCTATGACATCATCCTTTCCCACAGACTCAAAGTGATCAAGCTAATATTATCATGGGCAGAAACCTCTACACTAAAAAATGTACCTTTCCTCTTTCTAAATGGGTTATCTTATTTATACTGTTACAGTTATGTAAGCATTACTGATTAACACACACACAATACATGACTCTCAACACAGATCTCACCACCTACACAAAAATGTCAACTTAAAATGAATTATAGATTTAAATGTACACATTTTAAAAAAAGTATGACACTACTGGAAATAGCATGAAGTATACATGACCTTGCCTTTGATGATAATTTTGAGATACCACCGACATGATCTATGAGATTTTAAGTTGAGAAGTCTGTCTAATAAATGGTATTGGAAGAAGTAGATACTCATGTATAGAAGGAAAAAACTAAACCTCAGGATCTTACTATATATGAAAATGAGCTGAAAATGAATCAAAGACTTAAATATAGGACACATGATTTGAAACTGCTAGAAGAAAATGTTGGGGTCAGGTGTAGTGGTGCATGACTATAATCCCAGCACTCAGGAGGTTAAGGCAGGAGGATCCCAGTGAATGAGTTCAAGGCCAGATGGGCTACATGAGCAAGTTCAAGGCCAGGCTAAACTACATAGTGAGACACTACCTCAAAAATATGCATATGGAGGAACTGGTTTGGCAGAGATTATTTTAGATATGACTCAAAAGCACAGGCAGTAAAATAAAAGTTGACAAAAAGGATTATATCAAGCTAAAAAGGTTCTGCAATGCAAAGAAAACAATTAAGAGTGAAGAGACAATTCAAAGATTAAAAAATTATGATTCACTCATTAGATTTAAAAACATACAAGGAGCTTACCAGAAAAAAAGAAGCAAATAATGTAGCTAAAAATGGGAGAATTATCTGAATTGACATTTCTCAAACAAGGTTATGCAAAGGGCCAAGAGTAGAGGAAGAACTGCTCAACATCACTGATCATTAGGGAAATGAAAACCAACCACAATAAAAATTCAACTCATATTAGTTAGAATGAATGACTATTATTAAATGGCAAAAATTGGGGCCAGGGAGATGGCTCAGTGGAATAAGTGTTTCTTTGGCAAGCACAAGGGCCTGAGTTCAATCCCTAGTTCCACAAAAAAATTAAAAAAGACAAAAATTGACCCAGAGAGATAGCTCTGAGCTCTAAGTGTCTTGCATGGCAAGCTCAAAGACCAGGTTTTGGTCACTGGTATCACATGTCATGTGGGCCCTGGAACCAAGGTCACACAGTGCAAGCTACCAAAACCAGGCATGGTGCACCACACCTACAACCCTAGTGTCAGAATGTAGCAAAGGCCTTAGCCATCAAAAATGATGCATGGATAAGTATATTCAAAGATTCTTTACAACAAATGTCACCAGAGAAATGCAAATTAAAACAACAGGCAGCACTACACACTTATTAGAATGGTCCAAATCCAGAACTCCAACACTAGCAAATGCTGACAAGGATCTCGAATAACAGAAACTCTCATTAATTTCTGGTAGTAATGCAAATGGGTACAGCCACTTTTTTAGATAGTTTGGCAGGTTTTACAAACCTAAACTGACTCTTATTATATGATCAAGCAATCATACTCCTTGTTGTTCAGCTATCATCCAAAGGAGTTGAAAATTCTGTCCACACTAAAACCCACACACAGATGTTCATACTAGCTTTATTTATATTTGCCAAAACTTAGAAGTAACAAAGATGTCTTTTGTAAACAAATGGATAAACTGTGGTACACTCAGACAATGGATCACTATGCAACGCTAAAAATAAATGAGCTGTCATGCCACGAAGATGTGTAGGAGACTTAATTGTATATTACTATATGAAAGGAGCCAATCTGAAGTGGCTATGGGCTATATGAATCCAACTGTATGACGTTCCAGAGAAGACAAAACTAAAGAGACAATAAAAAGGTCAGTGGTCACAGGGGAGGGTGGTGTGCTAGTCACTTTCCTCTTCCCTGAGAAACAATACCCTACACCTGCAACTTGGAGGAGAGATTTATTTTGGTTTGTGTTTCAGTCACAGTGGACTGCCTCTAAGGTAGAGGGACATGGTAGAGGAAAATTGCTCATAGCATGGTGGGATGGAAGTAGAGCATAGGAAGAAAGAAGCTAGAGAAGATAAACCCTTGCAAGCCACACCCCCAGGGAAGCATCTCTTACAACAACACCCCACCTCCTAATAACCAATCGACAATAAAGTCGAAGTATCCAATTACCTTCCTACAGCCCCTCCTATGTGCACATGAGGTGTGGGTGGGGGCACAATCTAGATATAAGCCATAGTTGGAGGGAAGAGTGGGGTAGAACACAGGGTATGTTTAAGGTGGTAGAAATGCATTGTGTAGGACTCTGTAACAGTGGATTCATATCACTCGATAGTTATCTAAACCAGCAGAATATATTAGCAAGGATGAACCCTAATTTAAACCATGGGCCTTGAGTGATAATTATGCTCATGTATGTTTTCACCTTGTAACCAATGTGCACTCTGTTAGAGGATGTTGGTAATAGCAGAGGTGTGATAGCATGAGGGTGGAGAGTACTCGAGGTAGTGTTATGCCTTCCATATGTCTTACTAAGGCTTTGTCTCACAGATTTTACAGTGGGATTCTGGAATACAACCACTGGGTGCTAAGTTAGTTGCTGTGTTTGTCACTGACTTTCATAAGATATAGGGGGCTCTTAGGAAAATTGTCTGAGAACTTTCAACCAGAGGAAAGTTTTTTATCTTGAAAACCCAAAACATGCAAGCAATGCAAGATGACATGTTCTCTGTTGTTGTTCTTTACTTGTTGCCTGGGATTAGCTACTGGAGCATAGATTATGGCATCAGTTCTTGGTATCATGCCTTTTCTTCTTTCTCACTTTCTTTCTTTTTTTTCCAGAATGGAGGATTGAACTCAGGCCCTTGCACTTGCCAGGCAAGAGCTTATTCTACTGAGATATCTCCCCAGTGTTTCTCTCTTTCTGAAATAGTATCTTGCTATACAGTTTAGACTGTCCTTGAACTCACTGTTCAAGGACAGTGAGTAGCCCAGGCTGGCCTCAAACTTGTGTTGATCTTTCTGCTTCAGCCTCTCACATCCTGAAGCTCCAGATGTACACCACACTGCCAACTTTTGTCTGTGATTTTTTTGTTTGTATAGTTTTTTTTTTTTTGTACCAGAGGTTGACTACCAATGTGTATGCCACCAAGCCTGGTATAATGTCCTTTCTTTCCATAAGGAACACACACACACACACACACACACACACACACACACACACCACATAGGTACCCATCCATAGAAGAGAAATCATAACAGCCTGTTTCTGTCTGTCTGTCTCTGCCTCTCTCTCTCTCTCTCTTCTCTCTCTCTCTCTCTCTCTCTCTCTCTCTCTCTCTTCTCTCTCTCTCTCTCTCTCTCTCTCTCTCTCTCTCTCTCTCTCTCTCTCTCTCTCTCTCTCTCTCTGAATTAAACCTAGGGCCTTTTGGAGCTACATTATTACCTGCCCACCACATTTTTATGTATTTAGTACAAGGTCTCACTACACAGGTTGGACTCTCAGTGATCCTCCTGTTTTCAGCTTACCAAATGGTGGGATTATAGGTATGAATCACCACACCCAGTCTCATTTGCTGTCTCAGTGTGCCTCACACACAGGGCCAGCATGTCATGCCAGGGATTGAACACAAGTCCCAGTGTCTGCTTAAGCAGGTGTTTTAATCTGCTGAGCTATCTAGCTGTCCCCCCCCACCCGCAACTTTTCAGATAAGGTATAGCTGAATTATTAAATTGCCTATTGCCTAGGCTGGGTTCAAACTTTTCATCCTACTGCCTCAGCCTACCAGAGGACTGAGACCACAGGAGTATATCATTGTACTAGACCAGAACAGTCTCTTAAGTTTATAGGAAAACCCAGCTCGACATAGGCAAACACCTACATGCACACACATAAACTGTAATTTCAAGTGAGAAGTAGATGTTCCTGTTAACTACATTAACAGTACAGATTTGTCACAGCAAGGGCCGGGTGATAACCCTGTAGAATAAGTGCCTGGCTGGCAAGTGCAGGGTCCTGAGTTCAATCCTGGGTACCACAAAAAAAAAAAAAAAAAAAAAAAAAAAAAAAAAGCCACAGGAGCTTTCTTCTCTGAGAGTATGGGGAGAGAGAAGCCTATTTCTCCTTGAGTCTTCTTTCATTGAGTGAATAATACCATGTATTTACTTACTTTCATGTGCCCAATACATGGGAGTTATCACTGCCCCTGCCTCATCCTCTGCGTTAGTTACTTTTCTTGTTGCTGAGACAAAATGCCCAACACTCAAAAGTAAAGAGAAAAAGGAAAGGATCCACAGTTTGTAGAAGTTTCAGTCCTGGCTTCAAAGCAAGGTGACATGGCAAATAGGTATGTAGAGAACAGGTCATGGCAGACATAAGGTAGCACAGCAAGTAAGACAAGCCTCTTTTTGTTCCTTATATTATATCCAGGCTACCCAGATTAAAGTGGTGTCAGTCCAATCAGTGGACTGATTTAGTAATGACCAACCCTTAATCTTAGCACCCCTAGTCCTAGCATTGCACTGTGAATCAGTCACAAGCTCTGGATCCAGCCACTTCTGAAACAGCTCCACCTATGACTGCATAAGACTTTGGGGGGGCATCTAGAAACAAAACATGCTTTCCTCCTTACATCCATAGTCAATGAATTACTAAGTCCTATCAGTTCTAGCACTAAAATATGTATCCCCAGCCCATCCAATTCTCCATGACTCCATCACCTACCAATCGAACCAAAGCCATCATCATCTCCTGTTAATAATTGTAATAGTCCCCTAATTTGTTCTTTGACATTAGCTCTTGCTGGTTATTCCACAGTTCACTTTCCACAGAATAGTCAAGATTATTTTTCTAGTGCTTGAAGCCCTAAATTATCTTAGTGTTAGATCTCAGATCCTAAATATGACTTGACAATGTCAACATGATCTGGTTCCTACCTGGATCCCACCTTATCTTGTTAACTGATGTGCTGACTTTAGTAAGAAACACCAATGGGGAGGGCAAGTGTGGAACTGTGAGAATGAAGCTAAAGGTGCTGTGAGGCCCCTAGAGGTCTGGAGAAGCCAAGAACATGGACCATCTGAGGAAAATTGCAAGGAAGGAGAGGAGAAGGCCCAAGAAGGAAGTTGCAAGAGCCACAACCATCAGACATGCTTTAGCAAGTGAAGCACCCAAGCTCTTTGGAGTATACCTGTTGCCATATGTTGCCTTGAAAACTGCTTGCAGATCTGCAAGACTTAGTGTTTGCCTGTCAGAGTTTGGACTTGCGATGGTTCCATTCCTTTGTATTCCCCTCCTCTTCTGGAATGGGAATGTGTATCTTGCATCATGGCATGTTGGAAGTTTTAACTTTATCTTCATTTGCACAGGACCTTAAATGTCAGAGGATAATTTGGACTTGACTTTCTAGCAGTGTGGAATCTGTTAGGACTTTGACAGCTTTTTGGAGATCAATAAAGGGATATACATGAGTCTTTGGCAGGGGGTAAGGGTGAAATGTTATGGCTTATATCTAGATATGCCCTCAAAGCCTTGTATGATCATAGGTGGGGCTTTGGAGAGTGATTAGATCATGAGTATACAATACTGGATTCATCCACTGATGGTTTAGTACAGGTCTGGATGTACACGATAGATTTACTGAAGAGGGAAGACCCACTCTGGGTGTGAGTGGCAACAGCAATGAAAATGCAAAGAAAGAAGCCATGTGACCTTGAACCAACTCTCAACTGAAATCTCTACAAGCTGTGAGACAAAATAAACCTTTCACTGGACATGTTGGCACATATCTGCAATCCCAGAACTATGGAGGTCGAGGGAAAAACAATCGTTGCAAGTTTGAGAGCAGCCTGGGCTACAAAGTGAGCTCAAGGCCAGCCTGAATGGCATAGAAAAGACTGTCTCAAAAAGACCTGAAAAAAAAAAAAAAGAAAAAAGAGTAAACCTTTTTCTCTTTAATTGTGGGTACTGGATATTTTGTACCAGCAATTAGGAAGTAACTAATGCACCTATTTGCACGTTTGTTTATCAATAACTTTTTGTACATTGCTATGTTGGCCCATAGGTTGTGTTTACTTTCTTCTCATAGCACGTGCCTTGGTTGTTGCTTCTGCCTGGACCATTTATCCCCTCAATCTTTGCATGTGCTACTGACAACTTTATGCCATTCACAGCTTAGTTTAAATGCCATGTGCTCAATAATAACTTTTAGTCACTGAATCAACATTAGCAACCAACTATCAAGTTTCACTGTTTATATTCTTCAAAGATTTAGTTTTTGAAGTACTAGGGCTCAAACTTAGTGTCATTCCACTGAGCTCCATCCTCAGACCTATTTTTATTTAATTAAAAACCCTTATTAGGACATGTTTGCAACACATGATAATTACATTCATCGCATTCCCCTTCTCTCTCTCCATCTTCCTTCCATCTCTTTGTCCCTTTCCCATTTGAGAAAGGTCTATCTCCCTATTTCCTCTCTTTTATTTTGCTGTTTATTTATACTTTAGTTTTTCAAGTAAAATAAACCATGAGATATTCATTCTTGTTTGTCTGATTTATTTCACTTAACAATATAGTCTCAAGTTACATTCATTTGCCTATGAATTCTTCAAGTTTATCTTTCTTTATGGCAGAGTAATATTCCATTTTTTAATATATACAGCATTTTCTTTTTCTATTCATCTATTGATGGACATACATGCTGCTTCCAAGATTTTCCTATTATGAAATGTGCTGGTATAATCAATTGGTACACAAGTATTGCTGTAATAAGATATCTTTAATGCTTGAGAAGATTCATATAAGGATAATAGCTAGGTCAAGTGGAACTTCTAGTTTCAGTTATTTGAGGACTCCCAAATCGCTAAATTGCTAGGTTGGAGTCCCAGTTTGCAATCTCAGTGTGTCAGACTTTCTTTCTTTTTTTTTTTTTTTTTTTTGTCTGTTTTGAGACAGGGTCTCACTGTGCAGTTCAGGCTGGCCTTAAGCTCACTTTGTAGCTCAGGCTGGTCTCGAACTCACAACAATCCTCCTGCCTCAGCCTCCCTAGTGCTGGGATTACAGGCATGCGCCACCACGCCCGGCTATGTCAGCCTTTCAGAGTAGTGGGTTTATAAGCAGGCACAATCATACTCAGCATATATATATATATATATATATATATATATATATATATGTATATATTAAAGAATTTTATTTTTTATGACTTGTTTTTCTGCAAATATTTTTGTAACATCTTTCTCCACTAGAATGTGAGGACCACGAAAACAAGGACTTTATTGATCTTTAAATCTGAGAGAAACCTCTTCAAAACAAACTAATAGTAATTATTTTGTAACAAGTACCAAACACTGCTTTTACTTAACCTTAAAAACAACTCTCTAATTGGCAGAGTATTAATGGTGCACCGAGAGGGTTAAAAAAAAATTAGTTTATTGCACAGTTCACAGTTCAATGCAATGAGTCAGGTACGGGTCTTCAGTCTCTTGATTGCAGCAGGTATTCAGTCAAGCAGTTGCAAATCAACTACGTATCTTCAATCATGCAGGTTGCAGGAGTCAGGTTTGCAAGTTCCAAGTGGTACTGCTAGTTTCTGGGGGGGGGGTCTCAGAATCTGGACTTTTTTGTATTCTGATATGCAAGGAAGTGGGGAAGAAAAGGTCAAACAACAGATGGTGAAGTTTCCACACTTTCAGGTCAGCCAGGAAAGAGAATGAGTAAACTTGTTTCCAAACTTGGGCAGAAAACAACCCCCGCTCACACTGGAGCATGTGGGAGGGACTTTCACCGGAAGGGTACCTCATCCTCCACTCTCCTTGGTCAGCGCTTCACTAGCCACATCCAATGGGAGGACAGCGGGGACAGGGCTACGCGCATCTCCTCGCGATTCCATTGGAAGCCTCGCTTCTTCCTGTGGTTCCTCACACGGTTCCCAGCTTCCCAAGGGCTCAGAAGTTCTCTTAAAGAGACAGTTGGAGCTTTGGAGGAGGCATTGCCGGCGCTGAGGAGAGACAAGGTAAGACGTTCGATGGATGAGCTCCAGCAGTCAGCACCACGTGTGAGAAGTTCCTCAGAGGTAAGTTAAAAGAATCAAAGAACTTGTTTATAAATTTCTTTTTTATTTTGGTATTGGGAATTGGACTCACGATGAAGCGGATGCCAGGCGGAGCTACATCCTGGCCTTTTAAAAATTTTCTTTCGTTTTTTTCTTTGCTTTTCAACACAAGGCCTTCCTTGCTGGAATTTGGAGTCCTCTTGCCTCAGCCGCCCAGAGTGCTTGGTTTACAGGTGTGTACCCCCACACCGGCTGAGACTTTATGAGCTTGCTGTCTTTGCAGAATTTATTTTTAAATTATACTAATCGATTTGTGTGCGTTTGTGGTTCATACTTTTTTTGTGGGGGCCACTGGGGATCAAACTCAGGGCCTCGGACATGCCAGGCAGGCAGGTAAGCCATTGAGCTATCTCCCAGGCCCTGTGATTTCTAATTATAGCAAATGTTTTAGAGCTCAGCCGCTTTGCCCTGTTTTGTTTTTTTCCTTTCTTGGTTACCTGAAATCCTGCTTGTCCTTTAAAGCAGAGCGCTAAATTCTTTAGACAGCCCGACCTGCTTTCCCTGAGGATCCTATTCCACGCTCTCTTCTCTCCTACTGCTTCAGAATTAAGCTCTTCAAAAACTCAGGCCTTGAGATTGAAATCATATACTTTCTAAATTTCAGACTTCAGGGGGCTGAATCAGGAAGATAATTTTATGAAACAGTCCAGCCTGACCAGTGAGTTCAGTCTGGAATACATTCTTACCCCACGTTTTCTTAAAATATGTTTAATTTTTATTGTTGTTGTTGTGTTACGGAGTGTTGGTTTGAGTAACAAACGTTCAATCTCATGGAAAATGCAAAAAATGGCCCAGAGTGGTGGTGTAGGTCGGTAAGTACCTCTCTTGGGAGGGTGAGGCGGGAGAATCTTTATGAGTTCAATGCCCTAGGCTAAACGGTGAATTCCAGACTAGCCGGAACTACAAAGTGAGACCCTGTTTCAAAAAACAAAACAAAATGAAACAAGAAAAGGAAGCAATTTCAGATACATACAAGAAACGCTTTAACATTCTATGCAGTATTTCTGGTAAATTAAAACATAATCAGGGATAAATGAAGTATATTTAAGCACATGAAGGTAAACCAGAAAATCGAAAATATATAGTTGCTCTTCTTTCCTGATTCTCAGTGTTAATTTTTAAAAAGTAAATATTTTTTGTACAGGTAATTCATTTCGTTTTTCTTTAATTCTTTTAGTTGGGAACATCTTCAAGCTGCAAGATCTGAAAAAGATAAAATGAACTGTAGACTCTTTATACGTGCGTATCTTCATTTATCTGATCATCTCTGAAACCCTGTGCAATCAAGGTATGCAGCAGGCACCTGTGATCTTTTTCTAAAAACACTGTTGCTTAATCATGGAAGGATTACTTAATCAGTTCATAGGAATGTATGTTGGTTTTATTAAAATTTTCCAGTTGATCCGTTTCATGATCAGAGACGGAGGTTTGTGATATTTTTCTTTGAATGGATGCGTTCTTATGATTTAATGTATAAGCTTTCTCAATATAAGCCCTGTTTTCTAAAGCAAGCATGGTGGCACATTCTTGTAATCTTACATTGTTGGGGGCTGAGGCAGGAGGACTGCAAATTTGTGCCCACCTTGGGCAATTTTTGGATTTAGTGTGACTGTCTCAAAATTAAAAAGGCACTTTTAGATGTAGTGTACTGCAATGGCCCTGGGTTTAATCAAACCAGAAGTGAAGCCAGAAAGACTTTAAAAAAATGTTTAATATGGGGTCTCACTACTCAGATTGGAGTCCAGGTGAGCCTTCTGTCTCAGGTGTGCACCGCTATGCCCAGTTTTGGTAGCTGGCATGGCTTGGGGCCAGCACAGCATGCAGGATATGGGACTGAACTGGGTCCATGTGCTTGCCAGGCACTTAGACCACTGGGCTATCTCCTCAGTTAAGACCTGTTTTGTTTATTAACATTTATCTTATTTTCATTTGAGTATATTATTTAATGTATTTTTAATTGATTCAGTTACTCAGTTTCTTTAGTTTTTGTATTAGATTTTTATTTTATTAAAGGCATAAAACAATTTCAAAGCAAGATAATAGAGTAACAGTTAATAAATTGGGTGTTAACAGAGTACTTAGGGATATTGTCCAAATAATATTAGTACAAATCTTTTTTTGTTTTCAATGAACTAAGATAAACTAGCTGTATTATAACTATCTTAGCTATCATGTTTATATTTGATTTTGACATATATTAGTAAGTTAGTAAGTTTTGCCTTGTTGACTTGGTTGTACTGGTACTGTCTGAATACCACTCCCTCACCTCCTCACCCGCATTACTGGCCTTTCCCATTAAGCCATGATCTTAGCCCTTCATTCCTAGCATTCTGGGAGGTTGAAGCAAGAGGATCAAAGATTGGAGCTCAGCCTAGGCAATTGTGTGATTTATCGTGATCTTGTCTCAAAATTAAAAAAAAAAACAGCCCAGGGTGTAGTTCAGCATGAAGGCCCTGGGGTCAGTGCTTGATACCACAAAAGATAAAATCATGTTTTTTTGAGACAGGGTCTTGAGTCACTAAATTTTCCAGTCTGGGCTCAAACTTGCAAGGCCTCTTGCCTCAGCCTCACAGAATGCTGGGATTGTAGACAAGCGCCATCATGCTTGGCCTACTGGTTTTGTCATTTTTTATATTTTATTGAGAGAGAAGTAGCAATGAGACAGTTTCAAATAGGTGAGTAGGACAGTTACAATAATTAATACATTGTATATTGTCTTTGTAGTAGTTATTCATAGTACAAGTTACAGACACAATGTCTTGTCTAAACACTATTCAAAACTTGAACTAAAAGAAAGCTGTTTATACTATTTTGTATATAGAGGTATATGTGTGTGTGTGTGTATATATATATATATATGTAACTTTTTTTGTCATCTTGATCTGTCTCCTAAGAGCAGAGTTGGAAAGTCTGTTTCTGTTCTTTTGTAATTTTTGTAGTTTTGCTTCATGAGAATTATTATTTGATTACATTCTTAAATGCTACAGCTTCATTCTACATTGTGTCCTTAACATTGAAAGTTATCTTTCATTTGTCTTTTTAGTTTCAGCTTGAATTTAGAACATTGATGACACTAGGATATCCTGCTCCATTTTCTGTTTCCATTTTTCCATTTCTCCTCTTCATTGGTGTAACTTTCAGTAGAGTTTTTTCATTGTGTATATGGCAGGGGAAGAACTGGGGACTTTGAGTTAGTGATTTCTTCAGCCCATGCTTTTAATTTTATTTTGAAACAGGGTCTCTGTGTGGCCAAATTGGCCTTATGTGATGGCCCCCTTCAGCCTCCAAAGTGCCCGGGATTATGTATGTGTGCCATCATATCTGGCTGTCTTTGGGATTTTTGCGTCACTTAGATGTGTTTTTTATATACAAGAATTGGATTTTGCTCAGCAAATTATGTCCCCCATTTATTTATGAAAATCATGTTCTCAATTTTTCATGGTTTTTATGTTTTACTACATTTAATATGTCTATCTGTAAGATGTATTTTTCTTTATGTGCAAATGCATAACATTTAACAGTTTTCATTTTTATTTTAGTAACTATTCATCTATTTATACCACTGCACACACCCATAGTCTTTTGTTTTAGTTTTTACTTGTTTTTGTTTTGTTAGTTTTCCTTAGTTCCCTTTACCCTGTACCTTTTGCCCATTCTACTGTGTTTTCCTGTTCTTGGTTATATTCTTTTCTTTTTTCAAGATATATACCATTTATGGGTGAGTCTCTTTCCTTTTCCCCAAATTTGTTTTGTTCTTTTCAGCCTTTATTAGCCATCAACTCTGTGAACTTGATTAAATTCTTAACCATTATACTTTCATTGAAGTTTTGCAGATGTTTTGTTGGAAGAACTTTATCTTCTAAGACTACAGGAGTTGGTAAGCAGATTCTCTCATGTGCAAGGTATGAAATACATCTATGTAGTTTTGGTTTACAAACACTACTTAGTTCTGTAGAGTCAGAAAAGCTGCCAGACAATGAGCAAAGGAGAGCAGCTGTGTTCCCATAAAATTTTACCCATGAAGACTGTAATTTTAGTTACACATATGTTCCTAGTTCATCCAATGTTAAATCAAGTCAATAATACTTGATACTAGGACAGCTTTGTTACCTAAAAAATTCCTGATTCATAACAGAAAAATTAAAGAAAAGGAACAGAGACATACTGCCATTCATATTAATACAGTTCCTGTGAAGAGATAACAGAATAAAATTACTACTTGAAATTACATGCGCAGCATGAGGTCCTAAGTTCAAATACCAGTTCCCCCCAGAAAGGAATTATAATCATTGGCTTCTCTTTGAGCCTTTAATTGACCCTGTTCAATTGAACTTTATTTTGTATATTATTTATTTACATATATGTATATATTATATATATAATTTTGATTTTGATACAAGGTCTTACTACACAGTTTGGACTTCTGTCTCAGCTTCCCAAGTGCTGGGATATAGGCATTTTTGCATCAAGCCTGTTTTTTTTGGTGGCACAGAATGTGGTACAGGGGATTGAACCCAGGTAAGGTCCTTGCACTTGCCATGCAAGGTCACTCAGTGGTCACTTAGACAACTGAGCTATCTCCTGAGCCATTTATATATTACAAGATGGTTTTTCCAAGGAGGCCATGATAAATTTATCTTTGTAGTGTAATAGTTGAAGTGCACCTTGGGGTTGATCAAACTTTTTCTATGAATATGTAGATCTTAGATATTCTTAATTTGTGCAGAATTTCTTTGTATTATTATTTCCTTTGTTTTGTTGTGAGTTGGTATTTGAACTCAGAACTCAGAACCTCGTGCTTGATAGGCATATAATTTCAAGTAGTAATTTTGTTCTAATATCTTCAAATGAACTGTGACTATATGAATGGTAGTCTGTTCCTTTAATTTATCTGTTACACTTTTGACATTTTCTGATTTTAATTTTATTGGTTATTTCCTGGTTCCTCGAAACTCTTCAGTGCTCCTTACTAAGTTTTTCTAAGGTTTGTTCTGAATTCCATACCTTGTTTGCTTGCTTGTTTGCTTGATTTTGACAGGATCTAATTATTGCATACTGACCTTTACGTCGCTATGAAGCGGTAGCTGGCCTCACACGTGAGGATCTGCCTGCCTCTTAAGTGTTGAGATTACAGGTATGTGCCATTGTGCTTATGAAAATGTATTGTACTTTAGTTTTCTTTTCTAAAATAACTTCATCTTTTCATTTGTTTCCTAAGTTCAATCAGGTCTTTCAATTCTGGCTGGTATTTTGTCCTTTGAGATTGTGCTTTGAGGGTTATTTTTTTAAATTATAGAATGTTAATTTCTGTGTATGGAATTCTTTTAATTCTTGTTATTGTTATCAGGAGTTGAACTCAGGACCTTGTACTCACCAGGCAGTCATTCTGCTGCTGAGGTATATCCCTGGGTTTATGTAATTATGTTTGCAGTATTTTCTTACATAATATTTTTTTCTTCTTTTGTTTTCTGGTTATTATCCCCCACTTGAAATTACTTCAGCTGATATGTATTAAATTATTAGTCTTGAAATCTTTTCAGAACTTTATATGGATTTGTTAATTTTTCTGTTATTTCTGAAGTATTGGGTGTTTTACAGGATTCCTAGCTTACAGAAACACTTTTTTCAGTAAAGGGCAGATAGTTAAGTGTAGATCTGTTTCTGTCAATTACGTGTCTTGTCATTTGGGGGATCTCTTGGTTTACCAGAGTCTAAATTTGCCTCTTGCATCTCCTCTACTGTTTTCTTTTTTCCCCCCAGTAACAGGGAGATTCAAACCACATCTTTTATCTCTGAGCTCTTCCCCAGCCCTTTGTAATGTTTTCTGTTTTTGTTTTTTTGGCGGAACCAGGGATTGAACTCAGGCCCTTGCGCTTGCCAGGGAAGCGCTTATTCCACTGAGCCATCTCCCGGCCCTTGTTTTCTGTTTTCAGATAAGGTCTTCCTAAATTTCTTTGGCTGAGCTCAAATGTGCAAAGCACCACCTGCCACAGCTTCCTGGAGTGCTGGGATTATAGGAGTGTGCCACCCTGCCAGCTCCTTTCTTAAAACAAAAACGAAAAAGCCCAAGCTCTTATTTTTGTCTCCTAGAAGCTGAATCTTGCAAAGCTTTAAAATTTGTGTGCTTGATTTGTGGGAGAAGTGTGGCCCAGAATTGGAATGTTTGCCTATGATACACAAAAGGTATATAAGAGCTTGGTTCCCCAGTACCAAACAGATAAATAAATAGAAGCAAATTGGATATACTTTTAAATAATTTTTTGTCGTTAGTTTTCTAATTCACCCAAATTCTTTAAATATTTTCGGCCTGAGGATAGATTTGTTTTCTCACAATGGTTTTAGGAAGCTATTTTTCCTTTTCTCTTGGTGTTCGGTTTTGTGCAGGGTTTTGTTGTTGCTGTTGTTGTTCATACTGTTTTTATGTGTCTTTATGAAATGGAGACATAGGTGGCTTTGGCTGCCTTCAGCTGCCTTAAAGATCTGCAGTCCCCAAACCAGGGCATGCTTTGAAAAGAAGGCTTTTTAATATTACTGTATTTCTAAGCAATCTTTTATTCATTTTAATGTTTTTTTTTTAGACAGTCTTGCTATATAGTAATAGTTGGCCATGAACTCAAAGCTGTCTTTCTGCTTCAGCCTCCTAATTGCTGGATTTACAGGTATGTGTCCTCACACCCAGTAGTATTATCACAGGACAGGAAAACCTGCTCAAATGACCATGTGTGTTTTCTCAGCAGACAACTAAAATGGTTTAGGGGCTGGGGATATATAGCTCAGCAGCATAAACACCTGCCTAGCAAGCAGAAGTTCCTGAGTTCAATTCCTGGTACCATAAAAAAATAAATAAAAAGAAAAAAAAATACACTTAACTTTTTTCAGTCTGTGGGAGCTCAATCCCCACTATATGTAAGAAATCTTGAAAGCCTTAAATAGATATTCGATGGCTTCAGCTGGTCTTTTCAAATTCTGGGTTTTTGTCCACAGCACCTCAGCCTTTTAGATGCTGTCAGAAACTTAGGGGCAGTGAAATTATGGGGTTGTGCTGTGTTCACTTATTTTGGGATTTTCAAAAAATTTCAGCTATTTGATAAAAGATTATTTTATGATTCTGTTCATAGTGGGAATGCAACGAAATAGAAATGTTTGAATTCTCCATACATGGATTTTTAAAGTTAGTACAAATTGCAATTAAAACAAAAATTAAAAGTGATATAGAGTTTCACTTTAAAGTAATATTAATTTCACAGTGTTTGTTGTAATAGTGTTGTTTTCCAACCACTCATATTACCAGATATGTGCATATAAAATTGGAGGAAGAAATAAAAATAAGATGTGTGAGAAATTAGCAAGAAAAAGTGCAATTGAAAAGAGGAGACAAGGGGCTGGGGAGATGGCTCAGTGGATTAAGCACTTCCCTGGCAAGTGTAAGGTCCTGAGTTCAATCCCGGGTTCAGCAAAAAAAAAAAAAAAAAAAAAAAAAAAAAAAAAAAAAAAAAAAAAAAAAAAAAAAAAAAAAAAAAAAAAAAAAAAAAAAAAAAAAAAAAAAAAAAAAA
>PVKA01025370.1:0-10510 GCA_004027165.1 Ctenomys sociabilis | reverse complement strand
CCCTGCTCCCTCATCTGTCCTCAGCTGAATAAGTTCATCCCCTTTTCCAGTTCCTATTGTACCCTTAAAGTTCCATTTTTCTGTATCAGGTTCTCACACTAAGGAGACAATGTTAGGTTATGTTTGCACATGTCTGATTTATTTCATTTAAGAGCATGTTCTCTAGTTGTATCCATTTATAAACAAAAGACTGAAATTTATCCTATTTTATAGTTGAATAATACCCCATTATGTGAAAATACCAGGTATTTTTTGTTTTTTTTATTTCTTTATTTGCAGAAACGGGGATTGAAATCAGGCCGTTGTACTTGCCAGCAAAGCTATTATTCCACTGAGCCATCTCCCTGCCCTACCATGTATTTTTTATCCATTCTTAGTTAATAGCCTTCTGGGTTGTTTCCAGGATTTAGCTATAACAAATAGTGCTGCTATAAACATAGGTGTACATATACCACTGTGATATGAGATTTTCAGTTCTTCTGGAAATTTATCCAGGAGGGGAATAGCTGGCTTGAATAGGATCTCCAATCCTAGCTTTTTAAGAAATCTCCACACTTGATTTGCATAGTGGTTGCAACGGTCTGCATTCCACTAATATGCAGAAAGGTTCCTTTTTCGTTGGTAACAATTTTTTTTTTTTTTTTTTTGGCGGAACCGGGGATTGAACTGAGGCCCTTGTGCTTGCCAGGGAAGCACTTATTCCACTGAGCCATCTCCCCAGCCCCAAGGTTCCTTTTTCTACACATTCCCTCCAGCATTTGTTATTGCCTACTTCATGATATTAGCCATTCTTTTTGGGGAGAGATGGACTCTCAGTTTTTTTAATTTTTGTTTCTCGAATGACCAATGATGTTGAACATTTTTTTCATATATTTTCTTGCCATTTGTTATTTCTTCCTCTGAGTATATATTGATCTCAGATGCCCATTTTTGGATTGGGTCTTTGAATTTGGGGCTGTTTTTTAAATTCTTCATATATTTTAGATAGAGGCCCAGGGAGATGGCTCAGTGGAATAAGCGCTTTCCTGGCGAGCTCAAGGGCCTGAGTTCAATTCCTAGTCCCCCTTCATATATTTTAGATAGAAGGCTTTTGTTGAGGGACAATTGGCTATAATTTTGGAAAAAATATTTCAAGTTAAAATAATTGTTCTTGACCAGATGTGGTGGTGCAAGCCTGTAATCCAAGCACTCAGGAGGCCATGGCAGCAGGATCAGTTATTGTGAGCTCGAGGCCAGCCTGGGCTACAAAGTGACTTTAAGGCCATCCTGAACTGCATAGTGAGACCCCGTCTCAAAAAGACAAAAAGTATTTTTCTTATATTTAGAAAGTAGTATATTTCTGTTATCAGGTATCAAACCAAATTTTGCTAATGAGTTTGATGTCAATGGTTCATTGATGTTGTACAGTAAATGAGTTGCTGAAATTCTCATAGATCATTGGGAGCACATGAAAATCTCAATTAGAGGAGGAATTTCAAGAAAGCAGTACAGTTAATGCACTACTGCAATTTACATATGATTATATTTTAAAGGAATATTTTGAGCTATCTTTTGCAAAGGTAAGACATAGCTGACAGTTATATGACTTTGAAACTTTATATTTGATAGATCCCTAGAGTAGAAACAGAATAAATTAAATCAAGATTCTTTTACATACAAATTACCAAGAATTTCGTTTTTGGAAGTTATATTAGCACTATTCTCACCCAATTGATGACTCAATAATACTGTCATTCTTATTTCTGCAGTACTGTGATTTGACCCCCAGGGCCTTCACACTGAGCTATGTCCTCAGCTCTTTTACTTTTGAGACAGGATCTTGATAAATTGTACAGGGAGGGATTAAACATGAAATCCTCCTGCCTCAGCCTTCCAGTGTGCTGAGATTACAGGATTGGACCATTGTACTTGGCTAATATTGTCAGCACCTTTAAAGTGTTTGATATCTGCTGTACTTTAGTTGTACATAACCAATTCAATGTGTTTAATTTCATTTTTATTGAGAAATGATCCCTCATTAAGTTCTCACACCCTAATACCAACTCCCTCCAAAAATGCAAATATTATGTATTATAAACATGGGGTAATAAAAGTACCCTCATTTCTGTTCATTCTTTCCCTGCTATTCTAAACTCACCTTCAGCCATCCTTTTTCTTGTCATCACCTTATGGTTACTTTGGCTTGTTCATTATTAGCCTTTGTTCATTCATCATTTCATTATTAAGTGATTTAACGATTTGTCCTGTACTAGTGAAATGAGACGTGAATGCTATTTCACAGATGGCAGCTTCAATTCTAGTTGGGGAAAAACCAGAATGAATGGAAATAATATTCAATTATAGAGAAATACATAAACCCTAAACAATTTTCAGTCACGAGTACTAAAGAAAACAAAACACTGTCTTGTGTTAGAAAGTAATGGTGTGAAAGGCAACCTTAGCTGTAGCTGCAGCGAAGATTTCTCTGGGCAGATGACACATGAGTGGAGATTTGAGTGACACCAACAACCAGACTTAGAAGTGTTTTTCACACTAAGGGATGACTTTGTGCAAAGGCCCCTAGGTTATGCAAGCTAGAAACTCAAGGCACTTGGGTTTTCTAAAGCTGTTCTGGAAGTTGAAGTCTCTGTGCTAAGAAGATAGGTAAGGGGTTCTGCAGAAGTGGATTGAAGATTGCTTAGTAGACATATTGCAAAAGTGCAAGCGAATGAAGAAGTTTGTGTTTAGATGGGAATCAGTGAATCAGTGCCATAAATAGAATGGAATGGAGTGACATAGGATATACCACCCTTAAAAAGATCAGCATTCACTTTATACGAATGAAGAAAGTAGCATCATAAAATTGAAATTTTCATGGTCATTGATAAGTGTCAGAATCTTTGGCCAAGACTCTTTGATCCAGTGTAGCTTTGTGAAATTTGTATGTCAGTATAGCCCTCTCTGATCTTTCCATCTTTCTTTGAGGAAAATCTCGTCTTGCATGTCTCTATCTGTCTTGGAGGTATTTCACCTTTTAAAAATGTATAACCATTGTCCTCAACTCCCTTTCTAAAGGGACATCAGTTTCTAAAAGTTTTGGGTTATGCTATCTGGAACATTTCCCATATACTTAAATATGTAGGAAATGTATTTTTTTATGAGTTTATTTCACATATATGCCTTGGATTTTCTAGAACTTGAGGAATGTCTTTTTAAAATCCATCCCCATATTAATGAAAGGTTATTATCGACAATTTTGGCCAATACACAAATGCTGAATTTATCACATGTGCTGGAGTGTCTCTAAGAAACTAACAGGTAGAATTGAGGGATCTTTCATCCTTATACTAACTGTAAACTAAGGTAATTGCAGTTACTTTCGTATAACCTAAGAGCCTGAGAGAAGTAGCCGGTAGATTGAAATAAGTGAATTAAAAGTCATAGAATCGCAGAACTCTACCCCCCTCTGAAAGTTCTTTTATGAACTGTCATATAATGGATTTACTCGTCCCTCTGAGCAAACAGAAATTTGGGGCCTCCTGCCTCTCCCGACCACTAGTTTATCTGCCTGTTGTTCTCTTTTTTTCATCCTCTACAGCCTACCTAATCTTTAATTGTGCTAACCCCTTCTTTCTCTCTCTCTCTCTTTCTCTCTCTCTTGTTTTCTTGAGATAGTTTTTTTTCTATGCAGTTCAGGGTGCACTTGTGCTCAGTTTGTAACCCATTCAGGGTGGTCTCAAACTCAAAATGATTCTTCTGTCTCATTCTTCTGAGTGTCGGCATTATAAGCATGAGCCACCACCTTTGGCCTTAACCCACTTTTGTATATGTTACTTCCTTTTTACCTAAACTGGAACTTACCATGGCAGTATTTTTATATTGTCTTACTTTTCAAGACAGGTTGGGATAATTTCCACTGCATGTGCCGAGTTACCCCCACTTCTGTTATGTTCACATTATGCAAAAATAATGAGATTATTAGAAAACAATATTATAATAATAGTAAAGATGGTACTCCATAGAAAATAAATCTTACAATTTTTTAGAAATATAGCTATACACACACACACACACACACACACACAGAAACACACACACACACACACACACAATTATAAGCCTCTGAGGAGGAAGCTTAGTGCTAGGAATATTCATTGATTTTTTGAAAAGTCATATAACTTAAGCAAAAGAGCTACCTTTGGCACACTGTTATGAACCTATGTGTAGTCCACCGAATATAATCGCTTTTTGCTTTCCTGCTTTCCTGCTTTTGCTATGGGTAGAAATAGCTTATTTCATATTTACCTGAATTTACCTAGCAACTAGGCTTATGAAGACAGTATAAGATTTGTTCATTGAAAAATCATAGAACCTTGAAGAAACTGAAGAACATACTTAGATGGTAAAGAACCTCCCCACCACCAGCTTCGTGGACTTGCAAAATTAATGTTGTTAAAATGATCATATTATTAAAGGAGTCTATTTTTTAAAAAATTTTCTTATTGAGATTTTCAATTCCATGATTTCTGTTGCATTGTTTTCGTTTCTCTAGTGAACTATTCTTCCATATCCTCCAGTCTTCATTAATTCATTCAGCTATTATTCATGACCTCTTTTGATTCACTGGTCATTTGTAACACTTCTTTTGAATTCTGTATCTAGCATTTAATTCACTTCAGTATATTTAGAATCTGTTACCAGGGAGTTAAAAACTTTGGAAGGAATCATGTTACCTTGCCTGTTTTCATATCTTGTATATTTCCCTGTTGAGATTTGCACATCTGTTGTGATGCAAATCTTTTGAGGGCCTTCTTAGAAAATAGCCTTGCCTTGACAGCATGTCCTGGTTTATTGTATAATACAGAATTTAATTCCAAATAGTCTAGTTTTCCTGTGGCTTCTCTGACTGTGGTTGGTGGTTTTTGACAGTGTATACTGTGTCAGAGCCTGAGGGACCTGCTTCCTGCTAGCTCTCACACAAATGAGCTCTGCTTGGTAATTCAGGCAGGTTTGTTAGAGCTAGCAGAGTATATGGGGAGTGCCCTCCATGGCTACTGGCCCATCTAGTCTTGTCAGCAGTGTGCCTGCTGTTTGCAGCAGTACTGACAAAGTTGTGGTTCTGATAAGGTACCGTTTCTCTTACTGGACTCGATGTAGCACAGCAGCAGAGATCACAGCCAACATGCTAGAGGTGTTGAGAGGATTCTCAGGTCTACTCAGAAGGAAGAAAACAAACTGGTAACAACTGCACCATACAAATAAACAAGATAATGAAATGTAGTAATAACTAAAAACAACCAAAAAATCAGTAAGAATAGACAGGTAAAACTAAAGAATAAGTGAAAATTAAATTGATCTTTTCAGTTGGTTGCTTGGTGACTTGGGCTTGATTTTTAGCAGTGTATGGTTGCGATACATTATAAGATTAAGGGATATAATATCTTGATCACTTTTTTTGTGGAACGGGGGGTTGAACTCAGGCCCTTGCACTTGTCAGGGAAGCACTTACTCCACTTATACATCTCCCCAGCCCTTGATCACTTTTAATCCCCTTAAAAAGCCCATTTCTCCTTCCCCCCCCTTTATAATTTTCCATCTCCAATGAGTCTGCCTTTTTGTTTCCTACCATCTCTTTGTTGTAGCTTTTTAGATATGTCTCATATGAGAGAAATCATATGATATTTACCTATGTATTTGTCTTATTTCACTTAATGTTATGGTCTCAAGTTCCATCAGTTTTCTTGCCAACGACAAGATTTCATGGCTGGATAGCATTTCATTGTGTCTATGTGCCACATTTTCTTCATCAGTTTTTCTCCTATTAGACATCTAAGCTGTTTACATAGCTTAGCTACTGTGAGTTACAGTGCTATAAACTTCAGTTTTCTTGTCTAGTATAGTATCTTTAACTCCTTAAGGAATGTGTATCCAGGAGAAATATGGCTGGGTCAAATATAATTAATATTTTTAGGGTTTTTTGTGATTTAATTTTGAGACTGGGTCTTGCTGTGTAGTTCAGGCTGGCCTTGAACTCATTGCAATCTGTCTCTGCATCATTCAAGTGTTGGGATTATAGGTGTGTGTTGCCACGCCTCACTTATGTTTAATTTTATAGAAATAGCCACCACTGATTTCCATAGTATTGTGCTGGGTTACATTCCCACTGACAGTATTGAAGGGTTCTCTTTCCACACATTTTTTGCCTGCATTTGTTTGCTTTTTGTTTTTTGTATTTTTGAAATGTGCTGGCCCTGCCCCTGGGTCATGCTGAGATGGCAATTGACACTGGGTGTGACTGTGCACCTGTAATCACAGGACTTGTGCAGATGAAAACAGGAAGATTACTGTGAGTCCAAGGTATGCAATGAGACCCTGTAGACCCTATACTAAATATATTAACGAAAAAGAAACACAACCTTGCTGTGTGGTTTAGGAAGGCCTTACACTCAGTTGGTAGCTCAGGCTGTCTTCAAACTCATGAGGATCCTCCTGCTTCAGCTTTGCAAGTGTTGGGATTGTTTTCCTGATGATAGTCCTTCTGACCAGAGTAAGATAGAATCTCAGAACTGTTTCTTTGATTTGCATTTCCGTAATGGTTAAAGATAATTTTTGAAAAGTGATTAAGATCATTTTTAAAATGGGAAAAATGAAACAGGAGAGAAAATCTTGTTAAAATGTGATAAAATATAAACATAAGAAAAATGTAACAGAAACTAACAAAATAATAAAAGATCAGACAGAAGAAGAGAATAAACAGCAGCAGTTCCTCTTAGCTGAGGTGTTTGAATTGGAGGTATTTCCTCAGTGTGCCTGTGTGCTCCAGAGCTCACACTCTGGGTGCCACCTGGCAGTGTTAGTGCTTGACCCAGCCTTGGTATTATGTGGGCTACACTCGCAGGTGGATGTTCAGTGCCAGGACACATAATATGTGCCAAATGTCCAAACTACAGAATTCAAGAAAGAATTTTTCCTTCTTGCATACATTGCTTGCAGACTGAGTTTGACTGAGAACCAAAGAAAATAGGCAACTACAGGGTACATAATTTTACTTTCTACTGAAGTTCTTTAAGATAGATGACCTTTGAGAAAGTCCTAACATTAATTTGCTTATGGCATTATGTGTGACTGTTTTCTTGGTACAGTAGCAGGATTGAGTCATTAAACAGAGACACTTTATGGGTTTGAAAGCCCAAGCTATTTATTCTTTGGCCTTTTATAGACATAGTTTACTGATCCCTACCCTGCAGATAGTGAACAATAATCCAGTGACTTTCAACAAGGCGTGGTTCAGTGTATACCCTTTTCTTCTCTCCTCTGTCTCTTGCTTCCCATCATCTATATCACTGTCAGAAGAATCTAAGAAAAGGAAATGCTGCATGATTTTTTTTCTAATATCCTCTGTTTGTATGAAAGCCAACAGTGCCTGCTTCAGGCATGTTACTGATCTGAATGTTCCTTACGTGTTCTGTGGTGAGGCTTCCTCTCTGACCATTTGCTTAAACTGCTTTTCCTCTTAGAATATACTTGCTGTCTTGATGATATGCTTGAAATCCTAACAGTTCACTAGGATCCAACTCCAGGTTACCACTTCTGTACACATTTCCTTAGCAGTCTCTGCATTCTGGGGACAATTCTTGTGACATGGCTTCTATGAGCCTTATAGGTGCCAGTCAATAGTTTCTCCTTGGGTGATTTCCTTTGCAGTTCAGTTCTAAGCATATGAAAGCAATATATTGTTCTGCCTACTCTGTCACTGACTTAAATAAATGGAAGAAGAATGTCTATTTTCACTTGGAGATATTTTAGTCACAATAACTAGTTAGTATTTTTCTAGAAAAGCAGAACGCACTGTGAGAAAAAAAGTCATGTCAGCCTAGCAACTTCCTTCTGCAACTATAAAAATCAATTTCCCCAGTTCATACTTAAGTCAGAATTGCAAGAAGAAAAATGTCAATTTAATGAGATCAAGTGAACCACAAGCATTAACATTTTCAGAATTAAATATATAGTAAAGAACATCAATTCTATTGAGCACATTTTTAGGAAATCATGATTTCCTAGGTCTAAATATGACCAGAATATCTTGAAAAACAAATTGGTAGATAAATGCGCTGTCAGTAAGATTCTATTTTTTCCTCACTTCCACAGTACTGTTTCTTAAGCCCAAGTCGAATATTTCACTATGGCAACATGAAGTAAATTACCGAGCATCAGACTGAAATGGAAAAATTCTAATGTATGCATGGTACAATAAGCAAAGATGTCACTGTGTGTTCAAGAGAAAGATCTTTTGTTGACTATCTCAGCTCAAGGCTAGTTCTGCATCTCCATCTTCTCTGCTATCTCATTAACTACAAGACACTGCAACCTTGCTTTATTGTATGTGACACATATTGTTTGTGAAAATATATAGTCATTATTTATCTGAAAATCAAATTTAACTGGGGTGGGGGCACATGTATTTCATCTGACAAACTAACCCTAAAAGGATCTCTTTGTCTATTTCTGTTGCCCACAGTAACACCATGCCTGTCTCTTCCCTTCCAACCAGTCACACAAGCCCTAAACCTGGAAGATAGGCTGGAGCCTAAGTCACTTCTGTCCTGTGGACTTGATAACACTACACCATTAGCATTTTTCGGTTCCTATTGTCTCTGTCCTCCCTGCACACTGTTTCCTAGCTGGGCTTCTGCTCTGAAAGGAGCATCGTCTTAGCTCTGCCTTGATTTCAGTGACCTCAATTAAATATCCACCTCTCCCCTATACAAAACTCTGCTCACTCAGTTTCACCTGAGTACACACTTTTAAGCCCATTTTTGCTAAGGGTGACATGCTTTTGGATTTCTGTGTGAAAGTCCAAGAAAAAATTGCATAGAAATACTTTTAAATAAAAGAAAAGTAAAAGAAACAAGCACTTGAAAAAAACTGATTACATTTTTTTTTTTTTTGTGGAACCAGGAATTGAACATTCTATTGTTAGGTGCTACTCCAAAAAACGGCTCCTAGGTGTAAGAGGATTAGGAATTGACTTAAAGGTCTGCACCACTAAAAGCTGTTCATTATGGCTATACACTGCCTTGGCTAAAGGATGAGGGAGGCTTTAACACATAATGGTTTTCATATGCTGAACCTTTCTAAGACTACTACATCATTGCTGGGTTAGTGTTAATTTGTCAGAAGAAATCACAATGCTGAAAGGCTTTATAGGGGCACATGCTGTTTTGCCCATGTAATGAAGTCTTCATTGCCAAAGACAGGGTACCCTTTAGCCAGAAATTCTTCAGGAGCCTGAAATCTGCTGTGGGTTGAAGGAGCAAGGCCAATTCAGCAGGAGGGGTGGGATGAATTTGGGGGAAAGCTCACATTTAGTTCAATTTCTGAGGATTTTATTTATTTGTTTGGTTCTTTTCTGTTGTTGTATGAAGAACTGAACTCGGGATATTGTACTTTTCAGGCAAGTGCTATGTGAGGGCTGAGGCCCTGGCCCTTATTTTGCTTTGTGATATTTGTCTGATTGTGTATCTGTCTGAATATCTATATATATGCAAAAATCATGAAAATTGAGGTAACAAATACTGTGTTAATAGAATAACTGTCAGTGTGAAGAGGATGGGAATGAAATTCATCTTTTAGGGAATACGTTACAGAATTCTATAGAAAGCGATATATAGCTCTACCCCAGGGATGCACTGGGACAGCCAATGAGATTGGGCGTGGTGGTGCACACCTATAATTCCAGCACTTAGGAGGCTGAAAACAGGAGGATAAGTATGAATCCAATCTGTGTAGTGAGACCCTGTAGACCCTGTAGTAAATATATATATATATAATTTTTTTTTTTTCGGAACTGGGGATTGAACTCAGGCCCTTGTGCTTGCCAGGGAAGCACTTATTCTACTGAACCATCTCCCTGGCCCCCTGTACTAAAGAAAAAAACAAACAAAGCAGTATAAAAAAGAAGTAGGCCAATTTAAGGAGGTCAAAGGAAAGAGACTCCCAGTAGCGGCCTTCAGTTGGAAGTGTAGCTTGCTTTAAAAAAGAACCATTGAAAAACATACTGTTTTTTTTTTTTTTTGTAAGTCCTCCAGTAAGTGCCTTTAAATGTTAGTTTCCTTAGACAACCTTTTAAGAATCAGATTATTAGGGTATGCTCTATTCCCTTTAATCAGGCTTCTCTGTGCCATTTAAAACAGCTTTCAACTCCAGCTGCACATTGAAGTCATACAGGGCGTGTTTAAAAAATATCATACCTGGGACCCAATGCAGAGACTCTTGTCAGTCTGAGGTGAGATCCTGGACCTAGCAACTTTTTTCAAAGCCCTTCATAAGACTTTTAACTCGACACCACAATCCAACACAGTCCAGCATTCTGCAACCATAGGGAGTTATTCAAAGAAATTGTCGACCATATCCATTTACAGCTCAGCTTAATATTATGGGCTCACGATGTATACTTCATTTTTATACATTTATGCTTTTCTGCTGGATGGTTAAGACCTAGGTAGATCCAAACTTATATACCAACACATGT